>BGZK01001341.1:0-168291 GCA_005406025.1 Eumeta japonica
TATTTAAATGTATATTATTGAAATAATTACAAGTAACTTTTCCTACGAGACGATATCGCGTTCCTACAGGAAACTCGAAACATGCCGAACCAAGCGCGGACGTACTGGCTTCCAGTTTGTTGTGTTATTCTGTTGCTGAGCCAAGAAACTATAAAAAGATCGTTGCTAAACGAACCATAAGCCCGCCTTCCAACCGTCTTTGCGATCTGCCGCTTCTAGATCTGTCTGATTTTTGTGATAGTCCATACGGTGTATGTTTCGGCCCACAGTCCGCCGGGAATGAGGTGCGCCTCTCCCGCCCAATCTCGTTCCAGTGCTGCTGCTTTGTGTCCTGCACCACTGGTCTGAGCCCAGCGGGCCAAGCATAAACTTTGAGACAAAAATCTCTATATAGAGAGACAGATCTATAAAGAGGCTCTTGTCTAGGACGTCATGCTACGTCCGTGGGAAAGTAGAGCAGTATCTATTCGTTGTGACAGTTTTCATTTACCCCATTGCTAGGGCATACCCTTCCACAATCATTTTCTCTCATATTGAGCGACTTGAGTTTAAAACATTGAAACATCCGGGACCGACAACTTAACGTGCTTTTCGAGTCACGAAAGGAGTGGTTTGATTTGACTAAGGTTAAAAACTTATCAGTAAATTTGCCCGTGGTGAGGATCGAACCTGCTCTTTTAGGCCGAAATCGATGCTCTTAACCACTGAGCCATCACCGTTTAGTATCTGTTAGATTGGTCAATTCGGTTACAAGTATATTTTCTGATATGGTTTTTCAATCAATCAAATGTATTTGTTTAAGTAGAGGGCGCGTGTCTCATAATTTCATCTCCAGTTTAAAATTATTCTTGGTAGTTCACTAAAACAACACTAATTTATTCTCGCAAACAAAGCCCATTTATAACATTTTTTTTTTAGTTTTAGGCTAAGAACCGAGTAACATAATTAATTTACTAGCGCTAAATCCCTTGTCGAGTGCGGAGACCCTCGCGTGCGCGGGCTCACGAAAGCTCTAATCCATCAGAGCTTAATTAGGTGTGTTGTAGGGCTGAAGTGTTAGGGGGAGGGATTTTTTCTTGTAGTCGCAGGCGTTAAGCTCCGTTGTAACAGTACTGAATAACTTGAAAATAACGGCCTTCTATAACAAATGTAAGTATGGAGCGCACACCTCCCACGCCGCTCAGCTCCGGTTCGGTTAGCTTATTAAATGTTAAATACCGTGTATCATGTCTTTATCAAATTGTCAAGAATAATTAAGCCATATCAAATATTTTGTAATGTATTATGCATGAACTTTCACGTAATTATCCGTTTACGTGATATTGTCTTTTTTAGTAGAAATAAATCGAAACCATCATATAATCTTTATGTGTTAAAATTATAACGGTAATGCCAGCAAATAAATATTTATTTGTTCTCACATGGTAAGCACGGATTCTATGAGATAAATTCAATTCGTGCATAAAAATTATCATAAATACAAATTTATACTTATTACATTGGCCAAATAAATGAAGTGACAAATATTCATAACATCATTCGCTTTGTTTATGTAATATGATTACGCTGTTATATAAACTAAATAGTTATTATTTTATAATTTATAGTAATATTGATTACAACCAATACATGTATTTATCCAATTCTTACACAAGTTGTAATTGTAATAATAATAAATATAAGTATAATATTAATACTGCACAAACTGAGTCCAACAAATAACTATAAATACCGTGTTAGATTGTAAAATAAATTCATTAATTTTACAATGATTTTACAAAATGTAAAACAATAATTGTTCTACTTATAAATCTGCTGTCTCTTTATAATTAAAATGAATATTGAATTAATAAATGAAAAAATAATATGTACTAAATTTCACATCTAATTATGTAGTTTGGAATCCGAGTTTTCTTATCATTATAAAATAACAACCGGGTATTATTTGAAATTATAATATTAAGAATTTATTAACGAATTACGAAAACAACAAGACAAATTCATACCGACTTGGAACTAAATCGGAATTGGCTAGCTAAAACACAATAAGTTGGAGGTAGTGAGGCGACATTGTGTAGTAATTTTCTGTGACTTTCGGCTTGTAACGAGCAATTTCCGAGAAGTTATCTCAACAAATTAGCTGACCATTTTCTTGGCTTCTCCTTAACTTACGTCCACGTACATATAATACGAAAATTGATATGTAATAAAGTCAACGAAGCTTAGTATACATTAGTACGGGGCTTTGATTTGATCACTATCATTCCTGACATGTATAAATAAAGAATAGATCAAGTTTGTAGAAACTGTATTTAAAATTATTAATGTTGATTTAATGAAAGCCCCTGATGCTTATTTTTTTTTTTAGTTCAGCTGGGATCGTTTATTTTTAAAGATTATCAGATTGTTGAAGCGGTTTAAGTTATCATCCCCTTTAAAATCTATTTATTTTAATTAACAATAATAATATAGTGTATTAGTAAAAATTTGATTTGTACTTAGTACGTTTATTCCGAATTGACATTTAAAATCGTGAAATAGACGATCTATACTTATAATGTGTGATTTTCCAAGTCCCTCTCATAGAACGATTATTATTTCATGGGGTCGTAACAAGAATATTATATATATATGGCAGGCTCGTGGTGCGGCCAAGTCGGTTGCAGTATGAAAATGGGCTAGTTCGACCGGTGAGATGCTCCTGCCACATTTTTACAGAACACAGGCGTGAAATAACATCTTCCGCTTGCGTTTTGTGAGTGAGAATTCCGGTGGCCCACTCCAACCTGTATCAGTCTACTCCCTCCTCTACTAGCATACTCCCCCCTCAACTAAACCACTCCCCCTTTATTTTTAGATATCCCATTCTTTCCTATGAGGTCGGCAACGCAGTGGCGACTCCTCTGCGTTTGCGAGTGTTCATGGGGAATGGCGACCGCTGTGATGTGATGTGTCGGTATTTTCCGATGGCTCACATGGTCGTTTGCCCCATGAAAACGCTATGAAAAAAAATCTTGGGTACCTATTGCGACACCCACCATAACTGGAGTGATTATAGTTTCGTCTCCACGGCACGATCACGGTAATAGGTGCCCATCACGCAGCGGATTAACGCTTAAGCCACGTTCAGAATTTTCCCTGTGACCCCATATCATAATGAAGCGGCCCTTTAATGTTTGTTTTTTGTTTCAGGTAATATCAAAAGTCTCTGGGTGCGTTCAGAAACTTCACCCGTGTAAGTCAATACAAACTTTTAGGGCCCGGGCGCCGAGCACGGTCCAACTGTTACGTTAAGGCTTCAATGTTTTTGAACGGGCCGTGAAAATTGTATTTATAAGCTTTCGTTATATAAATATTGACTTACTTAAGTTTTAATGCGGATCTACTTTAATTAATAAATACGTTGTATATAACATAGAAAAAGTTCCAATGTTGTCTATGATGTGAATTCAGGTATGAAAATAAACGAATCCAAAACCAAGGTCATGACGCTTGAAAGAAGCAAAAACATGATCAGAAGCAATATTTTAATAGAATAGCTGTAAGAACTAAAGAAAGAATCTGAATTGTTTGCTAACGAGTGCCGGCGAATATGACGAAGATATTGAAAGAGAATTAAATACAAAAAATATAGCGAATAAAGCCTTGCGCGTAGTTATATATGTAGTTAAAATTTCATACGGTGAGCGTATTTGGATTTCTATAATGGAGTTTTAACTTCTACGCTTGTTGTATGGTAACGGATGTACGACACGGAAGAAGAAACATGAGAAACTGGAAAATCTTAGAAGTGCACGTTGAAAAGTATTTATTATTAAGAAAACAAAGTATATATTATTAACATAATAAAATAGTAAAATGTATATAATTCATAAAATCTTTAAAAATAAAAAGTAACACTCGTATAACCTAACTACATACAAATTTTTGGCCTTGGCAATATTTTTCGACAAAAAAATTATTATATACATTATATCCAGTGAAAGGCTTAAAGAGCGAAGGTTTCTCTTTGCAACAGTATGTTTTTATATTAGATAAGTATATTCCATTATTTGTGGAAATGATTGAAATCAATTACATTTCATGCTTTTTGTTAACCAACTGTAATGCAAATCAAAATAGAACCAATACAGTGGAATACGATTCATGGACAGTATGTGCAGTTTCTATAATGATAAAAAAGACCAACGGTTCAAGAAAATGGCCCAGATTAAAGTCAGTCGTAGTGATCTGAACAAAAAATTAGAAATGATGGCCTTTGTAGACAATCAAATCACTTCGACATACTTATGTCATGTAAAGGATACCTCAAAGTAGAATAACGAAAGAAATCTCTGGAGCTAAGACGCGTGACGGAAGGGATAGCAAAGGGTGCCCTGGGAAACCTTGTAAAGACCAATCCGGTGATGTGTTAATGGAAGAATAATTTTATATAAACGAAACCGGATAGCTTGCATGAAACTTTCGATGAGAGTCTTCAAAATGACTAGAGTATGGGAGAAGCGCGTTAAGCGAAGAGTTTATATTATGTTCTGCTGAACATAGATTTTCGTCTAAGAATACAGCATAAGGTCTTTGGCCCTTGGGCAAACCCAACGAGTTTTTCGGATATTCATGTATAAGAACCTTCCCTGATGCGTTCGTTTTATCACTGTATTTTGTACACCGATAGAATCTAGTAACAGTTACTTTCGTTCGTGGATATGAATTGAAATAGTACTTATTGACTCAAGTTATCGGGCTAGAACTATCTTCCTCTGCTTCTCAGACGGGCGGGTTAACCACCAACATTATTTTTTCCACTTGTTAATGAATAGCTTTAATAACTATATATTTCAGAACTAGGTTAGCAAACGAAAAAATTCGTCTCTCTAAAGAAATTATTATTTAAGTTGCATATAATAAACTAACTCGAAGCGTTTGTATTGGTTCATATGAATCATACGGAATGGGTAAACTTTGAACAAAATATGACTTCCTAAACACAATGTTTACTCTAAGGAAAGTTATCACTTCGATATTAGCCAAGATATTTATAAAAAATCATCTTATTATTTCTTTTTGTCTAATGCGTTCTTCTATCCACATATGATTTTTTTTTATTTAGCGGTATTAATTTAAAATGTTGAAGAAATTCTTCAGGAATCCAGATTTTTTTTCCAATTTTGTGGTATCTTTATGGATATGACAATTACGACGATTTAGCTCGATAATTTACATATATTTGTATGCACTGAAATACATACAACCAGTATTACCAATGTGTTTCACATGCAGTAGCCGATTGACCTTTATCACTAATTGTCAAATCGCTTACTGTTCAAATGTGATCAAATATTGAAAGCTTTTCAGTTTTCATCACACTTCTTTGTACTTATTCGTATATAATTTTTCAATACTTAAAGTAGGACTTAAAACACTATCACAAGCATTTTGATGGATGGCGTTTTACCACGGCACGCTTCATGGGTAATTTTCTGTGATGTATGGTAAAACTTTGGAATTATTTACAATCAGCGCTCTTCCATATGAATTACGACAAGAGAGCTTTCAAGATAAGACTATACACCTTTCTGAAATACCAGCAATGCACTAATGATTACCCTGGGGCTGCGGGTGTCCATGGGCGGCGGTGACCGTCTATTGTCCGACGGTCGGCATGCTCGTTTTGCTTCTTATACGTCACGATCTAATCTAATTCCTAACTCGAACGATTATTGATTGAAACGGACAGATTGGAACAATATTCCGTGGGAGAGGAGACGCACAGACACGACACGTCCCGTTTATTTATTTACGCGCCCTTTCTCCGGACGCGGCGCAAATGGGGCGCGTCGGCCGCTCACGTGTTCATTCGGCCCTAAATCGCCTTTACCTCTCGCCGAAAATCCTCCGCGTCTCGCTTCGGAAAATATCGACTATCTTCAGTGATGTTTAGTACCATGCTGTGGTAATGTATACGGTGGTCAGGGTTTTCGATGATGTTATTTTTTTGTTCGTTGTTATCTTTTTAAAGCATTCAAAATTGTAAACGAGCGTGTGAACCACCGGGAAGAGTAGATGACCAACGCCGCCCAAGGACATTCGTATTCCCATAGGTGTCACTGCTAGAGAGTTGCTGACATTTTGGTAAGGAATGCTATATCTGACGGAGAAGGAGAATGGTCAACCAAAAATTTTAGGAAGGTGTAGGATATCTAATCAAAGGGGGAGTGGGTCCCCGTAACTCTCACTCACTGAACGGAATACAATGGAGGAAGTTGCGACTTCATTTCTCTATTGCGTAAGAGTGAGGTATATCGCAGGTGTAGTCACCTCATTTCCGTGCTACATTCAAGTTGATCACAGCATGACTACCAGATTATTTAATTATTATTATTATTTTAGTGAAATATTTTACGTAGCAATTTACGATTTTTGACATTTAGAAATTTAAATTTGGTATCATAAGTCGATTTTTGAGCCATTGTCAGATATCGACTTATACGGTTTTTGAAATAGTGTACATGTATAACGTAAGTGGAAAAGCATTCCGAAACCGTAGAACCATTCGAATGTTTGTTCTTGTATCTTGTTACCCCATTTAAGAAAGAATCCCTTCGTATGCTCTTCTTTTTGATTCAGATTGAAGGGCTTGGACATGCACGAGGGGTTGGTCACTCCAGCCACGATAGAAACATAAGCAAATAGACTTCTAGTACTTAAGATTCCTAGTCTACTATGGAATTCTAATAAAAAATATTTTATAATACTCAGTTCTAAACGAACCTAATTTTAAAAGATTATAAATATACACACATACTGGGAGTGGGAAAACTCGTCCGCTTTTGAATTGATGAAAATAGGCGCAAAATGCTTAGGAGATCGAGGTGATAAATGTAAGCTCAATTTACTACGCGGCTCTCATTAGCTCTCGGGCGAACTTCAGCAGGTTTCGGGAATATGCACGTGCTTAGCACAGATTGCGCGACGGCCTAAGGTGAAGTGAGAAGACAGAAGAACTGCTCGGTGACGAAGTTTATGTGGTGAGGAAGTACAGGCCCTAATAAAGAAGAGAATATGACAAGGAAAAGAATAACTTGTAAGAGGCACGAGGAGGCCGTTGAACTAGATTAATCGGTGTCCAGCTTCTGCTATTCGGCCCATATGAAAAGGTTGTCGCAAGGGCCATGGGAGGTGGTGAGCTGTCCATATCCTAGACTGTTCAATTTCAATTAATATTCCTCTACTATTTATTCATAACATATACATCTTGTTGTATTGTATGAGGTGTTAGTTCGCGGAAATCCATAGTAGACGTAGAATGCATTAACATGCAGCATGCAACCCACCGCTGACCCTCGAATCTGCCTCCACTACGAATCTATGTCCAAAGGATTGAATATTGATTCTAGAGGATTGACTTATATCGAACACCTAAGCAAGTGTTATTTATTTTTATAATTATCTTAGTTCGATAACATATCCGAAACACATTTCGGCCTTTAGAAATAATAAATCAGACAGATCCCATTTTGGTAAACATCTATTACAAACCGGTCATAAGCTTAATAACGATCACAAATTCGATGTTTTGCATGTGTGCGAGAAAGGGTTACGTTTGAATGTTTTGCAATCCTTCGAAATTTTAAAACATAAAGATAATAATAATATGCTCAATGAACAGATTGACGTTTATAAATCGCCATTATTGGACGCTTGCCTGTAACTATTTAGGTAATGTTGGTGATGGTTAGTCTGTGACATTTGACAGGCATGTCTATTGGTAGTGGTCCGTGGCTACTTTAAGGATTCTTTCGACGCTCTTTGACCATTGCATGACAGCCGCCCGCTTAACGAGGTTGTGTCGGTTGTTTTAACACTCCTTACACCCTGGTGGATGTAACTGTCGGCAATTTCCTGTGGATGTGCCTGGTTAGCATAAAACGTATGTAGTATTAACAATTTAACGATTAGCGGACTAAGATAATTATAAAAAGAAATAACACTTGCCTTGGTGTTCAACATCTGTCAATCCTCTGGAATCAATATTCAATCCTTTGGATAGAGATTCGTAGTGGAGAGGCAGATTTGAGAGTCAGCGGTGGGTTGCATGCTGCATGTTAATGCATGTTGCAGGCAAGCGTCTATATACATCTTGTGGTATTAAAACGGAATCTGTTATATTTGATGAGAACTACCTGCGGACGAGCTGTCGAACGACCAGTTAACGTCAGTTAACAAAAAGTCAAACAACCAACAAACACATAAGGAAAAAACTTTATTTTGTCCGAGAATTACTTAAATGTTACTGAACATTACGTATCTACACGTATCCATTCCACACGGAAATGTATATAGATGGTTTTAGGCTGTTTATATTTAAATTTTTATACAACTTTCAGTATTATATATTTTTTTTCATTTTTTTTCATCGTCAATAACGCCCAAAAAAGCGGACGGCCGAGTCATACCACTACAATATAAAGAAGCACTTGAAATGTTTATCTTTGCGCTTTTGCCGACCTTCAAACAAAAGTCTAGCCCTCTCGTCGTTCGATGTAAATAATCTAACGAAACGAAATAGTTCCCTTATTTATCCGACTCTTTTGTGCTTTTGTATAAGCAATAAACCCTTTGAACTGGAGGATAATGTTTGTAGATAGCACTTTTGTTACGGCATAATTCTATGCCGAACACAATTCTGTGTTTTATAAATCAGCAATTTTTTATTAAAAAAAAATTAACATGATCTAAAAATTTACTGAAGTAAATTTTTATCCGTTATACACCTCGAAGCAGGTCTACTGCTGCGCCTTATATTGCATTACAAGCCAGCCGAGATCTAGTTGCATTCGCACGTATAGAGTTCTGCATCTGACACATTTCGTTGCACTCTATCACATAAGAGAGTGCAATGAAATGTGTGTGCAATACTTAAGTATACAATAATTTTTTTTCTGGTTATACGTTCACATTGGTTTTTAAACTAGTGTTTTTTGATTTGTTCCGTCGCTTGTGCTGAATAAATTTTGCTTTTTTGCCTAATACCAAGATTGTGATAAACAGGGACGTTTATTCGTCAATTTGACACTGAACGCATGCATTTTTCTTCTATTGCTCATTTACAGATGTTTTATTTTTAATGCAGACGTGTTAAACTTCCGATGTATGTGGTGTTACACGTTATAGCTATCCATACCAATCGTTTTATGTGAAGTTTTGCAGTTGCAATTTTTATTACGTAACACGATTTTTATAACTACATAAAGAGAAATCCATATAAATAAATATTAACAAAAGTATACATACGCTTTCGTTATTATAAGAGATGTATGTGTTTACCCCTTTGCTTATTGTATATATTCCAAATAAAAAAACATTCTTAAGGAGTGAGTTCCAGACGTGCATCGGAGCTGAGGCGCACCATTTTTTTTTACTACCACAAATACGAAGACCTCAAAGAGGCTGACACGGTATCGAGTGCAAGTCTATGAACATTATAAACCATAATGAAACTCCTTGTCGATCTGTCAAAGCGCGTTACTCAACATAAGGCCAAAGAAGGCCCTTCGTAAGTTAATCTAACAAGCCAAAGTAATCTCGCGGATAGAACTTCAAGAAGATACCCATCTCGCCGAAAGGTTAACTCGATGTACAAACTACCAAAGTTTCCGTATACATTATCGAGCGAGCCCTTAAACTCTGCAGGTGTATGCCAGATCTACGAGTTCGAGATTCAGAAGAATTGGAAAATGGTGAGAAACATACGCTAGGGAATGTCTAGGTGACAACGAAAGTACTCCAGTCAATCATCAGACTCAAAAAGCTTGAATTTAGAGTGATTTGTGAGATATTTACTAAAAAGTATCTAATGGTAAATTCCAGGGATAAACTACAGATGAGAGTAATAAGTATTGTTAATTTCGTGTATATTTTTTATGAGTTGTTCATAAATTTTGCGCGCAATTGAATCAGTACTTTTTGTTTGACGTTGGGGCAGATATTAATGATAAATGGCAAATTAATGAACCGTATCGTAATAATATAGACGGTAATTTTAGCATCATTATTAAAAGGAAGATCACTCGATGTAAAAAATGAAGCTGTGCTTGCTAGTTATTGATGAAGCGATTATTATTTAAATAATTTATTAATAGCTTATCTACATACGGCAAGTAGAACAATCACTAGACAGAAAAAAAATGAGATATTCTTTTGGGAGGAGTCGCCAATACAGATAATATAATTAGTAATAAAATAATGATATATATATATATATATAATTATTTTCCATTTATCTTTTTATTTTATATGGATATTTTAACAATTTTAATCTCGTACCTGGCTAGTACTAATTAAGAGCTAAATAATTATTCCCTGTGTCTAAGCGATTATTCAAGTGAATGACAATTTTCCTCCCCTCGATTTGCTGTGGGTGTGTAAAATGTAACTTATCGAGAGAAAAGTATTTGACAAGAGTGTCTTTGTATGAACCGTATAAGTTAACTTAACCTAATACTTAAAACTATTTTTCTTTACTTTTTTCTATTTTTCTGAAAATACCTGAGATGTCGCTGCAAGCAAATTGAGCGATAATTTTAAGTTGTATATTTTCTAGTTTAATTTTTCAATTAAATTTTCATTCAGGTTTGACCATCTGTTTCTATTCTATAATTCTATTCTATTCGTGTTTTATTAATAAAAGAAACAGCGGCATGCACTGTTGGATATGCCAATTTTTTTTGTTAAATATTTCACGCTTTCTTCAAATTTTGAATTTTCGCTCTTTCACAATAAAAATATTCTCAAATGACATCCCACCTAGGCGACTAGGTATCAAAAAAGAAAAGCAGCAATACATTTATATAGGCAGGTAAGCTTAGCCGGCGACAGAAAAACCGGGGATAACGAATAAAATTGGAGGAATAAAAGACGCATAGAGGCGTCACCGAAAGTATAAATGATAGTTGCAATAGACAAATACCTCGAATTGACCCGTTTGGCAGCCGGACTCGATCTTGTAACGGCCGCTTTCGTCCCGACTCTGAATTATCGCATGCGCGCCTCCGCCGGCGTTTGAAAGCGTTTACATTGTTCGACGTCCGTGTCATATTAATAGCCCACGTTTGCGGCATATTTTAAACATTACCCGTGCATATTAATACGGAGCCCTCGACGTGTGGCCCCGGGGCGGCCGCGGCGACGGACGACCCGAAGGGATCCGCGAGCATCAAATCGCGTATCGCACGACGAGGGTCTTACGTACGGTAAAACGCACGAAACTCTGCCGCTGTGAAGTTAGTCACGAAAGCGTGGCAATGGCGTAAAACAGAAACGCGGAGTAGAAGAAGTAAGGGTCGGGGAGCGTAATACTTGCGTATTGAGTCATTCGCAGGAAATTCAGAGCGGCAGAGTTTAGTGCGTTGTACCTTTGGTTACATGTGATCTGTTAGCGTGGTTCTCGGCTCATCAGACACAATTTTCATATGCAATAAAAATCAGGATTCATTGTAATAATCTAATCAAAATAATCTAACTAAAACAATAACGCTTATTCTCAGTTGTGTAGTACGGCACGTGATGTGCGTATTTTTCCGTCAGTTTTGATGTACTCAGGAATTTCATCATACGACATACGGTTCTTTGCATCATACGACTTAAGAATCTGCCTTACTTCACCTTTTACTTTCCCTCCAGAAGCGATGCCGTAAATATGCTGAACACTAATACATAAACTCTTCGTCGAAATGTCACTGATTGATTATTGATGTACTAAATCAATAGCTCTTTTCCATACAACGTGCGAAAGTTAATTATAGTAACATGTCATTATATATCATCTTTATTCTAACGCATTACGCTCTTTTATTTTTCAATCAGCATATTTCAGAGAAGACGTCAGTAATATGAAATTTTTGTAAATTACAGGTTGTATGAGAGATATTGTCGATTCTTTTATGGTGCCGTAGATTTCCTAATTTTAACATTTTGAATTGAATATACAAAGTCTTAATTTCATATAAGGAAATAAATATGACATATAAATAAAATTGTAGCATATTTCTTCTAGACAGTGATAAATCTTATTAAATTATTGTTTTTAAAATCGATTAAAAAAATAACGAAGCTATCAGCTATCAAAAATTTACTATCTCCTACTTAGAAAATATTAAAAAATGGAGTTCTGTGTGTGCGTAGTGTAGGAACGTTAACGATCGACATCTGTGTTTTGAAATGTTCAAAGACGTAGTTTAGGATATTTTCGCATATTTACTATCTTTTCTGTTATTTGAAATGATTACATGATTATAAATAATTATAAACTAATAAATTCGAATGTAGGACACCTTTTAATTATTGACTACTAATTTATAATAACAATTTTAAGGGCTAATTATTAATTTCACAAAGTATCCATACGCCGTTATTACTTAAATAATGCGTGTCAATTTTAGAGTTCTGTTCAATTGATAATAGTATATATCACGAAAATACGTTGATTTTCGAGCTCGGTCGTGAGCGTTATTAAACGAATTTTTTTATATTTCAAATAAACAATAATGGACGTCCGCCTTAAATTTCACCTCGGCCTGCGCTGTACCCAATTCCGTGCACAATCCAATCTTAACCCCACCTTTGATGTGCACGATAGTGGGGGGCGCCGCTTGTTTGCGGACGGCCCGGCCCGCCTCGGCCGGGTGCCGCTTTGAGAATACGAATTAGGCGGCGGCGAGCTCAAAAGCTAAATAACTGAACAAAGGGTTAACATCCACCGACGGTGTAATAACTACAAAATTAATGAACAGTTTTCCTATCTTATCTGTTTTCTTATCGAACGCGTGTGTGATCGAATGAAAAAAACTAAGTGTGATTGTAGTAGGACACGCTGCGCGAACGCAGTTCGTCGCGCTGTTCGATAATTGATATTAATTGTAAATTTTGTTGAAGGGATTTAAAAAAAAAGCAAGAGCGAATGAGGTACCTTGAGGATTCCGTACAAACATAATTACAATATGTTTTACATCAAAATTCTCGATGATTTTTATCTCTTTTGACACCCACACTGGCGAGATATTTGTCCCGGAAATTCTAAAATTTGCTTAACTTTTTTTTTAAAAATTACGGTTTTCTTAAAAACGACCGAATTTTAGAAAATCTTTAAAATATATAGCGCGAAGTTAAAAATTGTTCTCCCGTATATTGGTCTATATCACAGTCCACGCTCTGTTTGAAAGTTTACATTAGTAATAATAAAAGAATATTTTATCATATGATAAACCTATAAATTATCAATTTTCTGATGTTTTTCTTTATTTGTGCCATGGGAGCTTTCGTCTTGGCAAAATTCATATTTCTAGGTCAATGGGAAGTAACTCACAGGTTGTGATTTACTCGCGAGATTCAAAATATAAGGCATAAATGGCCTCATTTTAGCCGTATTTTTATAACGTTGACTTAGGAGCTTGATCGTTTGCAGCTTCAAAGGGACGTAGACAAGTATTTCATTTTAATTTCAACTTGATACATCCACCCGTTCCCGAAAAAAAGTATCTTAATATAAGGACGGACAGACGAACAACAAAGTGGTTTGTTTAAAATCATTGCATAATTTTTTTTGTGTATTTTTTATAATTAAATATTACACCATTTATATTACAACGTTTTATTTATTTTATAATTTTCTATAAATATACATATCAATGTTATAGAATAAAAAAAATGCTTGTGCATTTTGATGTTCTATTTATATAGAGACTATTGAAAAGAGAGTGCAGTGCGAGTGGACTTTTCACTCTCTCTCTATATCTCTTTATTTTCGGGTTGAATTTAATTTTTTCTTTTATTACATTATTTATGCTTTTCGCTTTACTGTCGATTTGGGCAAAGATTTGGTGTTGGTTATTGTGTGACGATTGACAAGCATGTCTATCAATTATTGTCTGTGACTGCTGGTGGAGGGACTTCTGTCATTTTTGACGTGGCATGGGGTGCATCAGTCGAGGTGGCCGGGAGCGCATCCGTTGGTAGTTTTAATACTTCTGACACCCTAGTGGATGTAAGTGTTTGCACGTTCCTGAGGAAATACCCGATTGCCATGGAACGTATATAGAAATAACAAAGTAACCATTTAGCGGACTAAAATAAAATATTAACACTTGCCAAGTTTTCGATATCTGTCCATGCTCTCGAATCAATATTTAATTCGTTTTATGACAATTCGTGATGGAAGAACAGATTCGATAATCAGCGGAGAATTGCATGCTTCATGTTCCTGTATGTCGCAAGCAAGCGTCTAATAATGAATTTCTGAGAAGTAACCCCATATACAATAGAATATAACTCGTTCGAGTCCTGACGGTAATATCGAATTATGATCAAAATTGTGAATTGTTATCAAACAATAAACTTGTATATAAAAAATTATCAGCCAGTGTTTTTTACTGTTTTGAGGATATCACTCGTGAGGAGATCGTCCTGGCTTTAATCAGATAATTAGTCCAAAATCAGTATGCAAAATTTAAACTCGACTCACAGAGTGACATGCACGTGAAATTAATAAGCTGCTCTGCTTACAAAGCAATATTGTAATATGTTAATGCAGTTTCCCTTGCCGTTTTCTGCCGTAGCTCCATTAATTTAAAATTGGCAAATATGGTTCGCTATTAAAACAACTGTATCATCTTTTGTTACATGAAACAATTGAATCACGTTATACTTTCAAAATAAATAGAGAAATTGAATGAAAAAGAAACGTTTCACGAATACGTGGAGCTCAGGCCTGTACCTTGTACTCAAATAATTTAAATTGCCATTAATAAACTGTAATGTTTTTCATTATCATTTTGATGTATTTTAGCATAGTTATTTTGTTAAATCTATTGAACATCTAATTATAGGTAATACTTGATTAAAAAAATAAAGATGGCGTTAATGATATAATAAACATTCACGGGCGAGCATGTCTGGCGGACAAAAAGGTATAGAGTCATACGAATGAAAAAAAGATAGTAGTGCATTTTCTGTATTTTAATATAGACTTTATATTGATTGAAGCTTATTGAAGATTCAAGGAATGCTTTAAAATTATAACTGTAAAACTCAACATACTCAACAGAACATAAAAAAATATATTAAAATCTGTGTTCATAAGTATTTTTACATTTTCAACTTATAAACTAATCAGGGATGAAAAAGTTTTTCCGTTTTTATTATGTTATTATCTTTTATGTTAAATTTAAATTGTGATTAATAGGCAAAAACTTTCGGAATGAACATATTATTAATAACGTTTTTATACAAAAAAAAATTAAAAATTGCAACTTCATTTTTTTTCATAAATCGATAGATTTTTATTTCATTTTTGTAAGATATATGCAAAGTGCAGGCCCCATATGAAACATTTCTTTTGTCATGTCTGTACTATTATTTGTAGTATGTGAATATAAAATTCACATACTACAAATAATTATATTATTAGTGTGTGCTACTGAAGCCTGTGCCTTTGCATATATTTCAGGTTGTATTGTCGTCATGCGATTTCAATGAAATACGTAACAAAGTTTTGCTTCAACCTTAATAAAATTTCCTTGTGAACGTTTCATACAATACGTTCAATAGCGATTAACTTTTTGAAACAGCTAAACAGACTGACAAAAATTAAAAAACTGGAGCTATTATTTTTTTCTTTCAATTTCTGCTTTATCGCTTGCAATCAGTTTTTAATGAATATATTTAGCATAGACACGCACTCATTCTACTATTTTATTACATGCAGATTTATTACATTGTCACGCACGCACATGTACACGCGCAGACACAAATATATATAACACTACTGTACAAGGTTACAAGTTACTGTGCAAGGTTAGCAAGTGCGCCTGCGTCAGAGAACAGATAGTTCGAGTTTTAGGCCCGATGTATACTTTTTTAAGCAACAGAGGATATAGTGTTCAAATTTACATACCAAAAAAGCTGCACTAGAATATTCAAAGGCACGTGAAGTTCTCAACACGCATCGCGCTTGTGAGGACTTTGACACAGTGTCCTATAATTTGAAAAGACAGACTAGAAAAATGAAGTGTGTCGTTATACGTATTTTTGGTAGATTCTGAAATCAATTATCTTGTGACTCTGTGGATCATAACAGCGTTGATTACGAAAAAGAAAACACATGACATCAGAATGGTCACTGTTTAATCTTTCTTTCTTTTCTCAAACTATACATACAGTTAAAAAAACAGATTAGGATAAATCTCGTTTCATTTGCATGTAACGGGAAATCAATATAGATGTAGTATCACATCACATATATATAGTAATATAGCGTGATAACAATATTGATGCAAAAATAAGGCGAGGAACCGCTAACCGCGCACTTGGCCGTTTTTTAGAATTTCATATCTAAAGAGTACCAACCTAGACCCCATTACTATTACTAAGGATCCGCTATTTATCTATCTATCCGTTCATTTATCAATCCGTTTATGAGTCAAAAGTTTGTGTCTTTTGAACAGTAATAGGTAGACACTTTAAATTTTCATAGAGTTATGATCACTATCGTTGTTACAACAGCAAAGAATAAGAATAAAATAAGGTTTAAAATTAAAGGGAGTTCCATAGAAATGATGGCGACTATGGGAATACAAATAAACGTCTAATTGGTACAACTATAATGTATAATTTCGAGTAAACCAACAAATAATAAAAAACCGGCCAAGCGTGTATAGGACTCGCGCTAATTTTTTACAGACCATTTAAAGTAAATACGTAATGTTAATTATCGTACGGAACACTTCGATCACAAGCCCGACTCGCGCTTATCCCCTTTCATAACGCACGAAGAGCGCATACTTAATGACGGCACCGGGCGCGGTCGCGGCACTCGATCGCGCCGGTCGGAAATAACGCCGACGCCGCCGCAAATAGCCGCAGCGGGCCGCGGGCTCCCGGAATAGCCGGGCGACGCAACCGCCGACCCTAATACCGACTCTCCCAGCGCTGCCGGTGCCGCGCCACGACGCCGTGCCAGCGGTCGATGTCTGTCTATCGAACATCGGAAATGAGCTCGGACGAAATGCTCCCGCTCACTCTCTTTCTCTGTTCCTCTCTTCTTCTCTTCCTCACTCTGTCCGTCTTTCTGTTCAGTTCGAGAATAGTAAGAGTCCCCCTTTCGCAGGGGGAAGCTGAAGTTATTTCATTTCATTCCTATATATAAAATTGAAAATGTTATAAACCGAATAAGAATTTATCATATAAAAACTATAGTAGCGGGAGACGGGCGAAATGCTCGATAAGTCAGGACTTCGAGACCAAAAAATGTGTCTTTATTTACACATATAATCTAAATCTGTCAATTTTATAGAAAAAAATGGTGTGTGTCAATTCCGACGCGCGACTGGAGTTTACTCCTTAAATACGATCGTCTTGAAAACAAAATATCTATAACGGCAATTGAAGGTAAATACATCCGCTCAATTTAAACTGAACGCGTATATTTTCTTCAACATATTCATGTTGCTCTGAAAGGCAAGATAATAACGACTTCACGTTTCGTTAACACTCGATTTGGCTTCCCATCCAATCGCTTACCGCGGTCTACATGTGAAAATCAACTTTTAAAAGAAAGAAGCTTCAAAAAAAATTGATTCCTCTGTTACCATCATCATTATAATCAGAATTACTGTTCAAGGAGTCATAGATTTAAGAACTGAAATTGATATTGGATATAAATTACGCTTTATGTATTCTATACTGTGGACAACTCGATTGCACATAAATATACCGGCTCAATTATTGAAATGCCACTCTTTCTGAGAATACAAGCGCGAGATGACAGCTTTCACCATCCCGTTTCGTTCAGTGAATGAGAGTTTCGGTGCCCACTCTCCCTTTATACCCGGCATGAGATATCCTATTCCCTTTCAATAAGCCAACAACACACTAGTGACTCTTCTAGGGTTGCGAGGGTCCATGGACGGCAGTGATGATCTACTCCGTGATGGCTTACTTACCCGTTTTCCTCTCGAATATTCTATAAAGTAGAATATTAAAAAGTATATAATTTATCGATAAAAAATCAAACATTTTCTCGCCTTGGCCGCCCCTGGCCGCCCGCCTGCGCACGTGAATGTAATTGAACTCTGAGAAACTCACGTTCATAGCACCAATCATTACATTCGGCATGTACAATTAAATAGACTAGAACAAGACAAAAAATCAGTATTGCATTTTTTTAAATACAGAAAATAAAAATAGAAAAATAACAAATGAAAGTATACCAATTAAAACAATATCTTAACTTGGCTTTTAAATGGGGCTAAAAACAGAAAATTCGCCTTGTCCAATGTAAATAGATGTGTTTAAATACCAACTGACGTATTTTCACACTTTTTAACTTCCTCCGTAGTCTAAATCCACTTTAAGTTCCAGTTTCCGACCACGCAACTGGTTGATTTGTAAGGTGTACAAAACAATAAGAAAGTAAATAATTTATCCGAATAAAATGTCGTTTAAAGAAAAAATGTTAATAGCCGCTCTAACTCTGTTATTTTTTTTATGACAGCAAAAAAAAAAGTCAAGAGATCATTTATTTAAGTTCTTTTTTCTAGGTCATAGCATTTTTTCAAGATCTTAATGAAACGTTTTGTTTTTTTTTCTATCTATATCGAGAGGTTGGAAATAAAGAACAATTTCCGTTAATGTTTTTTCGATCTCTCAAAGTATTTATATCAAAAATTCCATAGCTGGTCTTAAAATTTTTACTTAAAGGTAATTTTCGTATACTAAAAAACTCGCGAGAATATTGATACAAGGGCATTACAACGACATAAAAATAGAATTACAATTAGAGTAATTACAAATAGAAATACAAATGTAATAAATAAAATGGCATGTACATATAGCAAACATGAAAAAAAGAGAAGGACAAAGTGTATCTTTAACATTAATAAGCATATTAAAAATTTAGCTCAACAAAGGAATTAAGTTTGTTATTTAATAAGAATACCAGTAAATGAAAGTTTGTAATTATTCTTAAGAATGTCCTTAATAGTAAATATATTAAAAAAATAATCTTTATTTTTTTACAAGCTTTCATTTGACTTGCCGTGTAGTATATGTGAATCAAATCTTAGAAGATACTTTAGAATTACTTCTTGACTTTTGATTTGACTAAGATTTGGCACGGTGACAATGAAATAATATGGTACCACGGATCTGATTAAATGATGTAACCGGAAGGTTAGCATAGGAACTCCTAAACGAAATTAAATAAACCCATGGAGTTTATGTTCATTTGTCTTGTCTTAACAAGCAATCTGGTGCTACAAGCTATCCAGGAACTAAAGATGAAGCGGAAGGTGGCTAAAGGAACTGTGTAATATAACCACGCATTCCTATCGAATTTGCGGTCATTTTTTTTGTCTTAAGAAACACTCAAGTCCTACAGGATACCTAGGTTTTGAAAATGGAGAGTGAAGTGAAACATAGAAACTTCTGAACTAAACTAGATAGACCCGACATGTTAGGGTTGTTTAATTTGGCTTGGTAACTATTCTTGACTTTCCAAGGTCTGGCGATGGAGCTGGAAGGTAGTCAAATTAACTCTGTAATAAACTTGCAACCATATAGAGTTTTGGTTCAGTTCGCAATTTCAAAAGCTTGTAGCGCAAATACAAAATAGAAAGAGGAATTTTAATTAAATAAGTTTCTTGCGCGCTACAAGTTTTTGAAATTATTTGGTGTAATAGAATATCAGTTAAAATTGTATTTATTTATTTTTCAGTGATTATCCTAAAACCGTACCTATATAAGTAGATAGTTTTATGCAGGATTTTTATCGATCTATTTTGTTATATTCACCTATATAAATAACATTCATCGGCACAACTCTTGCATAAAATTATTATTTTTGTTTAGTACCTCTGAACTTTTAAAACAAAAGCTTGTTTAAACACGTTTTTTTATTAACATTTTTTTGTTTGTGCTTTAGTTTTGCGTTTGCGCATTAACGGCTCGTCCGAATGTCTATTCGTCAGAGAATATTTCACGTGCCGGTATTAAAGAATAAATTTCAAAGAACCTTATTTGAAAGCTTCAAGATTCAACTTATTTTCATGACATTTTGCATAGATGATATTATTCAAAAACCCTGTGCTACACAATGGAGGTATATATGCTATAAATTATTTGTTAATAGGCACCACATCGATTGACACAAGGAAAACATGGCGCGTGTCAGCTCCGACGCACGACCGGAGTTTACTCGTTAATAACGATTTTCTTGGAATATATACAATAGGCAAAAGGGGTAAATAAACGCAACTCTTATATGTTACTGAAAGCGGTTTTATACTTTTTTGCATATTTATTTCTACAATATATTACATAAATTGTGCTACATAATAGAACTTTGATGTTTTAAAAAATACACATAAAACTATTTGTAAAATTGTTGCTAACGTTTAGCACCCTATACATCGAAAGCTTGACTTATCCCCCTTAAAAATAGAAGATATATGAATCAGAAATGGAATAAAAACACCCACGTTCAGTATAACATATACGAATATGTTGCGCGGAAGTGCTAATATATAACAGAACGACTTCACTTTCGTTAACACTCGATTTTACTAGTGACAAAAATTTACATACTGCGGACTATGTACGAAGATCGATTCTTTGAGGAGTAAACTGCAAAAATCCTCTGAATCATTTCGCATATAAAATCGATATCCGCCGGATTTGCTTTTAGATGGAAACGAACGGTGAAATAGAATTTAATTCTACGCGAACACAGGCTACAACAATAATCTTGTGTTATTAAACGAGCAACATTTGTATATACATTTGTTTTGCTCGAAACAACGTCAAGCTTTATCGCTTTAATCCGATTTGTGGATTCCCTTCCGACACTTAAAACTTTGTGGTGGCGCGAATTTATGTTTTGTTTATTGCAATATAGAGCTAAAGGTCTAATTGCATACAGGAAACTCTATTTAAAATGTAATCTGTGAAATAGGTTGATGTCCTTTCTAGTGCATAGGCACAGTGGGTAATGTAATTATATTTTTAATTGACCAAAGTTATTTTTCCCTCCTCGTTTCGAAAACTTAGCAGCTATATACTACGAGATGAGCTTGGAAAAATTGTGGGGACAGATAGCGACCTCGATAGCTGTCGGGGCAAAGTAGTGAGTTAAACTCAGAGCGTAAAAATTGATTTACGTCATTACATTAATTCTTTATTTTTTCTTTAAAAGAAAGGAAAACTTGTTGTTATGAAGGCAGGAAGTTAAAAAGGAGTTGAGCTTATATCGTTCCGATACTTATAAACGATATCAGATTCCCGTGAGATGATTTCACATCTGATGAACATCGATTCATCAGTCAATCACATTTTGATGGAAAATACGAAATTTCTCTGACATTATTTATTTCTTTCCCAAATCGCTCTTGAAAACATAATTTATTTCCTTTCGAAATCTATTATAATCTCTGGGCGACTCGTCGCCTACGGAACTTTTTGCATAGCGAATAATAAAGTAACTCTGCCTCATAACAATACAGCTAAGACATTCGAAGTAAGATCGAACAAGATATTGCTCTCAGCCTCAACAGTGTTAGGGGCCTTATTATCTAGTTAAACCAACCCTAATGCAGGACAAAGTTCGTTCCCCAACTTTACTTGTTAGATTTAAGTTGGTGCCAGAGGAACTCCGTTCGGACCTTTCTTGTTATTATGGGACCTTGAAACAAATAGGTTATTATGGGACTTTGAAAAGAATAGGTTGCTTTTTCTGTAGTCCTTACAAATAATATAAGTTAATAATGTTTTAAAAAATACAACAGTTGGAATCAATGCAATGCGCAATGCACAATATTATTATGAAGCGGAATTACTTTATTATATAAGTGAAGTACCACTGACTGACTCATCACGAAAGCACAGGTCCGATTGACTTGAAATTTGACACAGTCACTCTTTTAGGGACGTAGGCGCGCGCTTAAAGCGCATTTTAAGTAAGTCCTATCCAAAAAAAATCATCATTTTATGTCTACGAAGACGGAGCCCTGGGCAAAAACTAGTATATATATTTACGTATACATAAAATCAATCCTTTGCTTTTTTGTGCTGATCTCATACTTGTCCCGATCCGGCACTAGTATTTATCTTGACTCCAACGCCGTTTTGAGTTCTGATTTCGGTTTCGATGACACTCTTGTGAGTTTCGATACTAGTCCTGCCCGCGATTTCTAATTTAATCTTGGTCCCGATACTGGTCTCGTTATAGTACACAGTATATATTTTGACACGGATACAGCCAGAACATTGTTATCCGCAGACATTGAGGTCGACTAGTTCAGCAACATTTACGAAAAAGAAAACCATATGGTACCATACGAAACCATTGTATATTTTAGCAAGAAGAATGGCCAAATTCTCTTTCAAAACAGCTAAATTTTCTATGTGTGAAATTTGAACACATATGTACATGAAAAAAAAGTGTTTAATGTGAGTTTTTTTTTTCGAGTTCCGTTAGTGTAGACAAAATAAAAACGAAAATTTTATACTTCATCCGTCCGTCCGGTTGTATCTCACAACTTTATATTCCATGATTTTCGGAGTTGCTTTCTTCATAAATAATAAATGCATCAAAATTTATTTTTGCTCTCTCTATTTTATGGCGTAAAGTTGGATAGTTAGTTATTTAAATATGTATTAAAGATTTTAGTGAGTTCTCCTCTCGGATGTATATTATAATTAACTTCTAGAGTTGTTGGTTTCGATAAGAATTTAGAACACGTAGTTGAAAAGTTAAAGAGGGATTTTAAAACTAAATAGAGCTTTATATAAAAAAATCAAAAAATATTCTTATATTTTTTAGGTATCTGTAATTTTCAGTTTTCAATAGTAACGATTTAATTTATCTACCCATTTGTGTACAAATGAAGGTTTTAATACAAAAGACAAATATAGTTCAAACATACATTCGTATGTGAGGATGTTTTTTTAAAATAACTATTTATTAAGCGACGTGACACAGCCTAATTAGACGTAACTTTATATTTAGATCAGTTTGCAATCACGTTTCGTTTTATTATAAAGAAATAAAGAAATTATGGATGTGGGAGTCGATTCCCACTTTCACCGGTTTTATATGACATTTTGTCTATTAGACCATGGATCAAATATGAATATGTTTATTTAGTAATAAATGTAAAGTGAGAAAAAGTGTCATATAACAATATAAAAAAAAAAGAATTAAAAATCCTTGTAAAAAATAACAAACAAGGAAAATGATATAAAGTCGAATTTGAAAATGTGGATGTGCAAGAGTTGTGCTACATTTATCAGCAGCCATCGGCGTCTTATAAAGCTGTCTCGAGTATTTGACGTTGTTGGTCCAACAACGTCGAATACAAAAACTCACTTGAACGCTTCATTGGCCACTGCATCCGCCCAACACGGCCCAACAGCGGCCACCCGAGTGTTTGTACGTCTGTTTGACAATTCGAACTGGAGTGCAATTCTGTACCCTTCCAATTTGCAGACGTGGCTACATTCGTGGAAGCGTTCGACATAGTAAACGAAAGTATTGGATTCTCGTATACAATGGGAGATGTGCTTTTTTAACGAGATATTTTTGTTCACTGTCAATGTATAGAGACACTACTTGTTTTTTACGTGTAAATGTTTACGTGTAAAAAATTTAAGTTTTCTTGACGAAATCGATGTTTCATTTTAACTCCGCTATTTATTAAATATTTCGACGTTTATAAAATGACGCGCAGTACATATTCAAACTTTATTCAGTCATAAATGGTTTTACATCATCTACCGCATTCGTCGACGGCCGATCGGTCATCGGATCAATTTGAACGAAAAATACCGTGTCGGAATCCTGACCACGAGTGAAACGATCAATGGCTTGTTTCACTTAAGTCAAATCATAAGCCACTCGCTCCATAACTTTGGGGATAAGCTCTCTGGATCTTTGTCAACGCGTAGAGGGTAACGTAAAAATGTTTTTTCATAAGTTTTTAGACTATGAAGTTACGAACTGTCAGCTGTCGTAAATGAATTCCGATTTTGAGGTTTAATTTATGGAGTTAACTAGAAAATTAAAAAAAAAAACTTAAAGAAAATACATCATGTGTCATATCAAATAAACGGGTTTTTTTAGGCGAAATACGAATAAGTTTTTAAATTTTAAATGTATAGTTTATGTTACTTTAAAATATCGTATGAAAATCGGCTATCGCCTCCCACTTATTTTCATATCTATTTGTTTTAAAATTAGAAAATATATATATATGGAATACAAGGACGTCTCTTGTAATATACAGAAGAACTTAATTGAAAATATAAAAACATTCTAAGGGTATTCTTTGACAAAATTTCAAAAAACAAATATAATTTATTTGTATTTACTATATTTCTGACACATTTTAATTTTATTTAAAGGGATCTATAATTTTTTTTTGCTATATCATTATTTTACGACTCTCATATTATTCCACAGATAATATTAATATTTTATTTTAACGACGTTTAAACTAAAAACTTAGTAAAATGTAAAAGTACGATATGTAAATATTAAACAAAAATACGTACAAATTTAAATGAATCAAAACAATTTCAAGCCCGCTTAATTAAAAGGCAAAAGAATTTGCTTCTGTCTCGTATCAAACTTTCAACGGATAATTTTGAAAAGCACCTATACTCTTAACTAAACCGAGACCCGTTTTCGGTGCACACAGCTCACATTGATATATGGTTTTGTAAAGCGAGGCCGTCGCTTACTCGAAATAACGCACATACGCTCGTGTCCGTACGCGCAGTACCAAAATAATTTACTAAACAATACATCGGGTCAAGGCGTTCCCGATTTGAATCTGTACGCAGTGTTACTGTACGAATATCGGCGAAACATGGCAAATATTTGTGGAAAGGGCGACGGTGACTCGGTGGTCGAGAGCGTCGTCTCGGCGCTATTATAGGCACTGGGCCAGGTCCCGACCTTGAGTGAAATCAAACCACTAGCTTCGTCCCTCGAGGAGTTCGACGTCGTTATCTCATCGGTGACAACGGTCGTTAGTTATACACGACCTCTACTGAGTAAGCGTGAAGGGTTTAAGGGCGAGTAGTGAATTTTTTGTGCCTGGTTTTATGTAGGTACGCCCGCTGCAGGTAGCCCTGTAGGTACTACTGCCGAAGTAGTACCTTGCACAATCGTTTTATTTCAGATAGAAGGGCTAGGATATCAATCTGGACACCGTGCTGCCTCAGTGTGAATGGGGAGGTACCGGTGACCGTCGTGTCACCAATGAGAAGACGACGTCCCGAACTGACGGCTCATAATAGTCTCCGAGGCACGAAGCGATTGGTTTGAGGCTGAATTTAAGAAATTGTGGAAGGGTGCGCCTCAGCAATGTAGTAATCGAAATCTGATTTGGAAAAGCTTCACTCTGTATATATACTTGAAATTTACGGTCCCTTTTTTCTAAACAATCGTTCAACATAATAAAATGAAGAGATATCATGTAACAATTTAGAGTAATACGTAGCTATAAAGGCGGTCTTGAGCTACCAGGACTTCAGAAACGGCGTGCCCCGCTTAAATGACCTCCATTAAGGGGGTCAAACAGGCTGTCGAATAAATCGTCTTGAGTGTCATTGAACGGGGTAACAATTAACCCTTAAGGCTGCCTCTCACACAGCGGCGGATTTACCGACGCCTCGACGTTCAATTAATTCGCACGTGTCACGTACCTACTTCTTTCCTGCTTTCCCCTATGCATCATTGGCCGAGGTTTTGCACGCCCAATCTATCTCCGGACTGTCTTAGGCGAGCACGAAAATAAACTTTCACATAAGTGTTATAAGCGGTTTTTTTTTGGAAATTTCGAAAAGTAATCAAACATTCAAACCACCAGAGACTAGTTTGTCACCACCGCCCACGGACACTCACGACCCTAGTGGAGTCACCGGTTCATTGCCAATTTCTCGGCTGGGAATACGACATCTGATGGCAGAGGGAATAGTCTGATGGAGAGTGGCGTGATGAAGGGGGAGCGGGCTACCGATCGAAGACGACAAGCTCAAAGATAAGGTTTTAAACATTGGTAGGCGTATCCCACTATCAAAGTAAGACGTGCAGCCCCTTGTCAAAATACAGACAACTTTAGTTAGTTTTCGAAGCGATGTAACGTGTGAGAGGACCTACGCCGTCCGCAATACAAATTCTGACAGATGCAAGTACGTGAGAAGCACTTAAATGTCGAATACTCTAATAATAAAATATCAATTAAATTATCGTCTTTTTAATTGATAGTTCAAAATACAAACCACTACGTCTATGCAAAAATGAAAATTTCATAAGACGCAGGAAGTATTTATGATATTTTTTTTTAAATAAAACATTATTTCTTTCATTTTTGATATCGACGAAGTCTATGCTATAGCGTATTCCTCATCATAAAAAAAAATACAAATCATCAAATAAACAATTTGTCGGTATTAGTTCCTTATTCATTGATTGCGTGTATTTTTTCTCGTAAGGTAGAAAATTCCGAATAGCTCTTTGAGTTGGTTTCCGTAATTGATTTAACAAACTATTCCATAATCAACTCCGGCTAAAGACCAAAATATGAACGTAGAAGGATGGATATGAAGGAGAAAGCAGAAATTGGACGTATTATGATAGCTGTCTTATGAAAGCCGTTAGAACGCATGTATATTCTGTGGGAAAAAGACTTATGTGGAAGGTTTCATATTGACCTGACCCCAAGTAAAAATATGGGGTAAGGTGAAGCAGATGACGAGTCCAAAGTTATCTACAATGGCAAAGAAATTTTTGTTTGTTATGGTGGTGGTTAGAAGATGATCCACTGAACGCGAACGATTTAATTTAGTATTGTGATGATGTGGAAAATGATTGTAAGGGCGATGATCGCCGACTAGAAGAAGTTATGTGACGTAGTCTCAATAGTTAGATTAATATTATACGCCGATGCCGTCCTGCGATAGATAGTTTAATGCCGAAAGAAGAAAGCGCGGTCAGCGGTTGTTGTTAACTTTCTGATAAATAAAAATACCAACACCAAAAAATAAACAAACTAAGGAAATTGCTTTTGAAACGAAATTTTTATTCGTCCCACTTTTCAGCTCACGGGGCTGGATTTTTTCTACAAATTGAAATCGGACCAATTTCGACTCCTGCCCAATCTATATAAATCACCGTAATCCGATTATTCAACAAAAAGTTATGCCAGGTACTCATACAAAAAAAATGTATTTAAGCGTTGTTTTGAAAATATTTTTATTGTCATTTATAATTTAATAAATTTTTCCTTTACTGTACTCATACTACTCATACATTTAAACAACCGCTTGAACCATTATGTGGCCTTCTAAGATCCAACCTCCTCAGTTTAAAATAATGTGGAAGTTACCGCAGCGGGACGTTGGAAACAGAGGCGATGAAATTTATTGGGGGGACTTAAAAATGCTATTGAAAAAGTTATTTATAAAATATTTAAATATTTGAGAAATATATTTTTTAAATAATTATGTACTTCTGTTATTTTGTTAAACTTTAAGGGAGTAAATTCTACTTATCTCAATCGTTTCATATTTCTAGATATAATATTTAAATGTTTTATACATAGCCACGTCGATAATTTTGATATATCATAAAATATGAAATCAAATAATCAATTAACATTGTATCGATAATTTTATATTACAGATTCTCAAAAACTAATAACTTATATTGTTATAAACCTTGAACTATGTCGTTTTGTTACAGAAAACAAAAAAATGTCGCTTAAAACAAATACGCATATTTTCCATTTTACGATGTACAATAAATAATTATTATAATGGATCATATAATGCATCGAATGTATTTAGATTTTGTTTTGTTAATACTTATTAACAAAAATAAATCTAAATACATATTGCTAAAACATAATTAATTTTTATATGAAAAGCAAATATTTATCTATATATTATTGTCGCAACTCAATTAAAATTTTGTCCACAGTCACAGGATAAAGCCTTTTCAAATTCACACTACAACTGAGTTCTTTCAACTTTTGTCTTGTTGCAAAACTAGAAAGACGTGTGTTTAGTTTGAAATTTACTGTGAGAATTTCAACGTCCTCGTTCAGACCGAAAAGGGCATGAGCCGCTCGTTTGTGACCTCGTCGAGTGTGCGATTACAAAAAAGATCTAAGGTTTCTCTCGCACCTACAGACAAGATTACACTTAACAAGGTCACTAATGAACTTAACACCTACACGCTCCGAACAGAGATAAATATGCCCTTCGCCATATTGTCAAACATAATATAGTTTTTTTTTATGGGAGATAGGACCTGATTTTAATTTTAAAGTCTAACGTATAGATGCATTCACAATATAAACATTTGAGAAGTCAACGCCATTTTGTGTAATAGGTCGGCGCGTTGCAAGACACGTCGTCCCGCGTTAATGGCGGCCGTTACGTCATGGCCGAGCGAAAATAGCCGAACGCGTCCGAACGTGACGTCAGCGACACCAGGCTGTTTCGAAACGATCCGATTGCTTTCACCGGCCACGTCCGACTGACGTAATCGAACAGAACTAATTGCATCGCTGTTGTTGTTTTGAAGATCCTAATGCCATGGACGGCGAACACGCGCAACAACTGTATCTAAACAAAGTCCAGGGTACATTTTCTAACCGATATCCTATATAATATATTGTTCAATTCATAGCGTAACAAACTGTGGAATGGGTGCCTGGAGACCTGTAACACAGACTAGATCTAACTGTGCTCCACTCCACACACAATATACAATATTGTGTGGACACAATAAACATTATAACCGTGTATTAATAATTGAATATTATATTGGTAGACAAAATAAAATATTATTACTGTCAAATAATTTTTTGTTTTTCTTTCTATCAAAAGCCAAATCAAAACCATAGAGACCGGGAGTTAAATAATAAGTTATACCTAACTGACACTCTTTCGTGTAGCGTGTATTCGGAAATTAATTCATTTTCTATGAACAGTTTTTCACTCGCCATTTCTCCGCGTGAACTACGGAATTAGATGTAACGTAAATTAGATTTTAATTCGAATGTCAAGTTACGAAACTATGAAAATTCCATCAAAACTCATTTAATGGCTTTTGCACGATGACTTTACGAATAGACAGGTAGACCCACGAAAATACTAGAAACGGTCTGGAATTCTAGAATATTCGATTTCCATTAATTTTTCACATTTTTTTCTAATACTTACACATAGTCTCGTTGCAGTTTTAAATCGTACAAGTATATAGATAAATGATTGAATCATAAGACTTTAGTTAATGCAGACGTATATTTTGTCTAAGGGCCAACGTCCCTTTTCGTTACAAAGAATCGTGGTTTTATATATCAATATCCGTATAAATAATTATACGATTATTCTAAATCGATTATTATCACACAACGATATCGCTACCCTACGACGACAACGGCGTTTAATATTCAATCATCACAATTTAGGCCGATCCGTCGAGCCGTTTGATTTGGTCCGTCGTTAGGGAAATCTGAAAATCTGCGGAGCGTTCGCAAATTCTAGAAGCGGCCGCGCCCGCCGGCAAGCGCTTTCGGAAAATACGTTTTCGATGTAACAAAAGAGCTGATTCGACACAATTAAAATGTCCCGGCCGAGCCCTCCAGGGCTGTTCTTAATTAGTGCTGCCCGAAGAAATACGAGGAGCGATTAAAAGCGAACAGTCACGAAAATCTACCTGAAAATTTAAGGAATACACGCGTACCAAATATGCCGTAAAAGTTTTAATTTTTTTTTATCTAATTCGTTTAATTATAAATGTATGTGTAGGTGTATCTATGACCTCAGGCGGGTTAATTGATTGTCCAAGCTAAACGATTTTTAATTAAAAAGCATTTTTGCTTCCACTCATATCTTATACTGACAACCACGAGAAGTGATGGATGATCTACATTTACATTTAGCAGTCTATGCAGCAATGTTTGACAAACTTCAAAGAAATTTAATTATTCCATTGTCGATGCACACGTCTCCTTAATTTGATATAATTATTTCCTTATCGAACAAAATAAAGAACTTCATTATCAAACCCTTCTACATGAAAACGAAACGACAATGAACTCGTATCAATTATTCACACGACGGCCCGTCGGCGGTAAACATCCCGGGATCGATGGACAGACATTCATTGACACATCAAAAACATATCAATACGTCGAGACCCTAATCTAGAAACTCCTAACAAATATATTTATTCATAAGAGTCGAAAGAAAAACAACCATTAGCGGCGGCCAGCCAGCGCACGCGCCGCCCTAAATTCTTTCATGTGATATCTATATATATATATATATATATATATGTTGCGGTAAAAAGTATACTCATATCGCAGTCGGATCGAACGTCATTCGACCTTAGGACAGTTTAATAAGTTGTCACGCAATTTAATAACGGCTATATACAGACCGAAACGTGTTTCTGGATTAAAAATGTATGCGACGACCTGTCGCTGATTGATGAGTGCTAACTCGGTTCGCTAAATCTGCATATGTATTTAGAGAAATTGTTCGTAGACCTAATTTTTTTAAGCATGTCAAGATTTTGTGCTCGTCTTGAAAGTATTATACACCAGTCGATATCTATTGACATTCTTCTATAAACTATTTAAAACAGAACTGCAAAAAACAGTTTTTTTTGTAACAATTTTTTTTTATAGCTTTTGAACTATTTTTATCAAAAAAAGTCATTTTATTTATTATCGTATGTCTACGCCATTAATAGTTATAGATTTTACAAATACAAAAATTGCCGAAAAACAAGATATTTCCTATAAAAATTGTATACTTTAGAAATACTTATAGTATCATTTTTCATTTTTTACTGAATATTCTTCTTGATATTTTCAATAATTTGTTTCATATTATGTTTTTTACGCTTTACAACAATATGTATTTACAATCGCGCATACACAATCGAGACAGAAGTATGATCTCACTCCATCGCAATGAACCAGTTGTGAATGTAACTAGTTGTCACCAATCCGCTTCGCTGGGTATTGTGAAAGTAAATCAAAAAGGATTCCAAAAAATTTATTTCTAAGGCTCTACAAACGATTCAGCCTAGGTCCCATGCCATTACATTTAATGGTTTTTAAGTGATAGATAGATATCATATCATTTGTCTTAAAAAAATGTTCAATGATTTCAAATCGGTTTTTAAGCTGCCATTAGGATGAACAAAAGAAACCCATAGAAATTTAGTCTCTTATCTTTCTGTCCATTTATTGCGGCCTGTTGTCTCTCGAGTCTGCTGGCTGAAAAAAGTAATGATTTGGTAGATATTCCGAGTTAAGCAACTGAATCGCGAACACGTCATATAAGTAAAGAAATTCTGTATATGGGGATTCATTTTTGGAGGCGAATTTGAAAACTAAAAAAAACTTTGGTCAAATGCATTTATGCGCCATTATAAATAAACAGGTTTGTTCTGAAAAATGTAAATATATAATTTTAAAATGCACACAATCAAAGATATTAAAGAATAAATACAACATCGAGTATTTGTCTCCTATTTTGAAACTATCAAGACTAAAATTTTGAAAAAAAAAATGCACAATATAAGAGTTCTAATACAAACTAATCTGGAACAAACTAATAGTTTACAGGGAAACCTAGATTAACATTCTAAGTATTTAATTTCTCACGACTAAAACAAAATGATCATGAAGAGAAAATGTGTATAGGTATAAAGTCTAGTGTCTAACGTCACCGTGAACCAATTATTAACAGTACGGCATCTTCTCGACACAAGACCGACTTGCACTTAGCTTGTTTTATTTATACGAGTATTGTACATAATAATTATAAAATAAATGTCACCAAGAATATACGCATGAAAACCTTATTGGACATCAAAATGTCTCTATCGTCAAAAAAATCTGTCGATTTAAAACTTAGGGAGCGTGAATCGATACTTTTACAATTTTAGTTTAATGTTTAAATTGACATTTAAAGCTGACATTTTAAAAAAATATGACGAACTTGACGCCAAAGTTATTATAATTTAAATCTCACGAATAATGCGCGATTCACCCTAAGTGGTTGTAATATAAGATGCTGTTCGAATTGAACTCAATTTACGTAAGATCATCAAAATATCAACTTCCGCTGTCTGGCTGCGCGGGAGAAGCGCCTTCACAATAAGCGATGAGAGGATATCCGAGACGAGTAATTAGCGAATAATTATTATTGATGTTATATCCAAAAACATTCCACGAGTTTGAGGACTGTCTGAGTAAATGTTGAAAGTTAATAATGTGACAAGAAAAATGAATCTTTTTTGTTTTATTTCAAAATGAAGATGTCTGTCCAACACGGCAAAGTCACTTAAGATGTATGAGGTACCGTTAAAAAATCACTTAGTTCCCGTGTTGAGTACTGCAAAGATCTTATGACCGTGTATTTTTAAAATGCCATAGTTGTTTTAACCTAATTTTTTAGTCCTAATAATCTGTCAATGAAATATTCTAATTTCTTTTCTAGTTTTCTCAACGTCTATGCCTAAGCGTAATCAAAATAATTATAGACCAAATGTCCAACTATTTGACTACAGTTCATACAAATGATTTCTTTTCAAAAAAGAAGCAAAAAAGGTAGCCTCCCAAATTCGTTCGTGCATTTCATAAATCAATAAAACACACTTCTCCTGGTCAACTTCGGCGACGTGTTACCCAAGGTCCGTGGTATAATCAATAGTCCATAACCCCATCTCAACCGGCCAAGCGTTTAGTTAATACTTGCTGTGCCGGAAATCTCGTACAAGTGGAATTTATTTTTTGAATTCATTTTTCATTAGCGGATCTTGATGAAATAAAGACTTGTATGTTACCCCAAGCTACGCCATCAAGTACCCCCGATGCACTCTGCATTCTTGATATTTCGATCGGCATTAGCCGGTATTATCGTATAATCGTCGATTTTCGTGTTTTTATCTTGAACAAAAAACCTACCGAACTTCTCAATATATTTCGGGTAAATTAAACCTTTTTTTGTAAAACTGTGTTATATTTATGTCATGGCTGCCATATTAGTTTTAAAACTTAGCTTCTGTTATTTTTTACCTTGAAGATGAAATAATTTACATCTCATATGTTGCAATACAATCAGTTGTTTTTCAGCTACAATCGAACATCCATACAGACATATTTATAATCTTTATATTCATTACACACTTTAGCAGTCCGTGGTTGGGGAAAAATAGACTTGCCGCTAATATTTAAGGTTCATTTTAAAATATCTATAGTTGACAAAAGGCAGTTTGTCTTTGCCATAAGGCACATTCGATATAATTCAATATTTTCGATATGTCGTAATACTGCTATTGTTTCGTACTTATTTAAATAACCTATAGTGTTTAGTGCGTATAGTATCCAACAAAAGAAGGAAGTAGAAAGCAGATAATTTGACGACACAATATTGTCTAGCTGTTTTAAATATACTAATTATTACTTTTTCTATGAGTATAAAGTTATGGACTTATGAATTTTGTTGCTTTATTTCACGCGTCAATCGCGCGTCCGTTTGATGTCAAAAACCAGTTTTATGGAGTTATTTATTTTTAGTAGGATCAGTGTCACTGAAGGGTTTCAGTACAGTCATTGGTTTGTTTTTTAATGTACCTTAAATTATCCCCTTAATTCACCCCTTCATATTTTTAAATCGCAATGTCAGCGCCGATACAATTTGATTGCTGTTCATCAAATTATTTGCTACAAATGATAACGTCTTCTACCAAACGTAAGTTTAAAAAAGAAGTTTTTTTTTCACTTAGGCGTACTCGTATATAAACTACAATAGATTTTTTATAGAGAGGTGTTGCAAACATTTCATATGTGTTTAACATAAAATATCTTACGTTCACTGGCGTTTGTTAATTAAAATAAAATCTTGTTATTCTTTTTTGTTGTTTTTTAATTCCAGTAGGGCGTGAGGTCGTGCATATTTTACAGATATAAACAATGTAGTTAATTCTGCGATTAAAACATATCTGAAATTGAAAAATAAATTACGTGGCGTGTCTGTGTGAACAAATTGGTGAATGCGCGAATTGACACAATTTTTTCAAGGGCTCTCTAAACACAATAGAAAACTATATCGTAACCGAGATTTTTTATTGATGAATCATTTTTTAGAGAGACAGAAATTACCATTTCGTGATTTTTTACAAACTATTTTTTCTAAAAAGAAGTACCCGTACATTTAACCTTTACAAGTGATTGAAGCAAAACTTTTTTGTTTGGTGTCGTAGCAAATATCACAACTATTCTAAAAATAAATGATCCATTGAGACTATAGTTTCGAGCCTTGGTTGAAAGGTATATCGCTCAATATTAAGAAAAATGAAAGAATTTATCCTATATCTATCCGGGCGCAGCCGCCGGCACAGGCAGTTAGTTACTCGTATTAGGGGTTTGCGTTGTGGTCGCTGTTTTTGAATATTGGCCACTTTCGATTTGATTACTCGACCAATTCGAAATGCAAATTATAAATGCGGGAATCGCGTAAGCAGAATGTGCATTTTGATGTGAAACATCTATAGGCTCAGGGTAAACCGGATTGTTGGCGTGGCGACGCTTGTCGTGGCGACAGATGACCACGCTATATACTAAGGTATATATACAGTCTATCTATAGTAGAATGCACTGTGTGGCGACGGGTCGCCACGCTATACTATAGATATATACAGTCCACAGGTAAGAGTGTGGTAGTGTGTACGATGTGGCGACGCGTCGCCATGTGCAAGCGACTGTGCGACTCCCTTCTCATTTGGTTCGATGGTGCTGTTTACCACGGTATGTATAATCTGTGTTTTACTTGAAAAATAGACAATAAAAAACAATAAAATATGTCAGACAGTGATAACACAGAAAGTGAAAGTTTTTTTTTTCCGTAACCTGGCGATCTGTGTTAACACAATGAGCTATTCAGTTGGGGTTTATTATATCTTCATTAGCAGAGGGGTCTTTTCTCGAATCCCATCTTCAGCTGTGATCAAATCTGACGGCCAGCGTAGGGACACTATGCCGCTTCAATCTGAAGTGGGAAACACTTCCTGCACCTGTAAGGTTTAATGCTAGTTCATTAACGTGGGTCGATATTCTCATCTGGTAGTTTGTGCTATGTTTAGCAATCTCCTGTTTGACTGCGTTCATTCTTAGATCCTGATGAATGTATTTGTTGCTCACGTAGTAGGGTATGTCTAGCATGGTTCTAAGTGTTTTATTCTGGAATCTTTCTAAAATTTCTATGTTGCTATTGCTAGCAGTGCCCCACAACTGAATCCCATAGGTCCAGATTGGTTTAAGGATCGTCTTATAAATAGCTATTTTGCTTTCGTGTGAGAGGTTACATTTACGCCCCATCAACCAATACATTGATCTAAGTTGCGTATCTAGTTGTTTGCGCTTGGTCCAGATGTGCTTTCTCCAGGTGAGTCTACAATCAAGATGCATGCCAAGGTATTTGGCATCTTCCGCTTGGGGGATTTCTTCGTTATGGAGTTTTATTGGTGGACAGGTCTCTCTTCTGAGGGTGAATGTTACGTGAACAGATTTTCCTTGGTTAACCCTAATACGCCATTTATCCAGCCAATTCTCCACTTTAAAGACGACACACAGATAACACAGAAAATGAAAGTAAACAGCCTTATGCAAAGAAAGCAAATTACAAAATGACTCACTGCCAAGTCATCAGTAAGCTGATTATACTTTTCAAGTGTCAGTAAATGTAAAATCTACTCTTTTGGTAGATTGAAATTTATATAATTTTTGTTGATGTGAAACATCTAATGCGGCGGGCCAGACCGGCTGTTGGCGTGGCGACGTATCGCCACGCCATTGTGACTCTTCGACTATTTTCCATACTTCAGTTATGATCGACGATTGTCACGTGCAGAAATAGCGTCAAAGACAGCATCGTATATTACTGTTATATAAGTAACTGATTAAAAGAATTGAGTTGTTATAATTATTAAGAACTTTTTTAATTTTTAGTTTTGATACTATATTTATTTAAAAAAATAATTATTTGAAATACATCTAAGTATTTTGTTTTTAATTATACCATATCTATTTCCTTTCGTAAACCATTCTTTCATGGATATCTTTCACACAAAACAGTTTCAATGTTTCACATCTGCCAGACATCACGCGACGGTTCCATTTTTTATTGAAAGTCACTTCTGCCCACAAACGTTTTTCAGTTACTCTTTAACCGCGCCTGGAGAAGTTTCACTTCAAATATTGCACCTTTCGTCGCTGACGCAGAGAAGCAGAGAACGTCTTAAAAAAAATCATTTTTGGAATAGATTTTTGCGAATCGTTGCGATTTATGCGCAGGAACAGCGTCGAGTTCCTCGCGATTAACGATCCATTGGATAATAAAACCAGTCCGCTGACGCTCGCCAATATCGCTATGGGGGCGCGGTGGTGTCAAGCCAGGTCGATTTCTAGCGTTATGAAAGTTTAATAGTTGTGTACTAAATACCACGGCTCCGTTTGTAAATTTCAATGCATAACATTGATATTCCAATGGTCAATTTCGCATTGACAAAGTTAAAAAACTGACCAAAAACGGAAGACGTCGCTTCGTGTTCATGACAGCGGACGGGCGGAGAGATGTCGCCGTTAACGTCCGGTGCAAAAAGTGGACACTGGAAGCAGAAAGATGGTCCGAAATAATCGCGTTGCTTTCAATAGATTATACTCGAGCGAAAAACTGTGGATTATTAAAGGAGTCAAGAAAAATGTTTTTCGTAAAAATAAATGTTTCAATACAAAACGATAGTCAGTAATTCGTCGAGTATTCAAATTCGAAGAGGTCAATATTCGAAAACGCCAACTTCCATGCAAACCCCTAATACGTATATTGTTAATAAGCTATCGACAGCTAGCTGTAGCCGCGGCTTTTCCTGGGTAGATGCAGAATGGATTCCTATAATATTTTATGTATATCTTTCAATCAAGGCGACGAACTCGCTTTATGTTATTAAAACCTGAAATGACTTGGTGATTTTTAGTTTAGTTGTAACCTTGTACGTCACAACACCAAGTTACTTGGATGGTTTTACTCGAATGGCGTGTAATATTTACTCGCACTTGTAATTTTATTTTAGTCCGAAAATTTTTCAGATAAACCTATTTTTTTTGTCGCAGTTCCGTTAAGAGGCTACCTGAAAAATTTCTGCTCCACGTATAATATTCATCGGTATATACCATTGCACTAATAAATACATTAAGACTTTTCATTTTTCAGTATATGTTTTAGGACTTGCCTTGATTTAGCAAACTGAAGAGATAAATATAACTAATAGTGGTCCCTAAATGTTGAAACTTCTAAATGATGGAGATTTCAGAATAAGGCCAACAGACGTAATGACGTATCAATATTTATATACGTATAATATAAGAAAACGTATTCTTCGAAAATCGAGCAGGCGAAAGAATCTGTCTCAAAAGAAATAATATTTTTAGGTTATTGTAGTTATTGTATACACAGAAACCACAAGAATATTATCGAAGAGAATCTTTATTTAAGGTATGATTCAGTATTTATAAAAAGAAATTCGGAGCTCGATAAAATTTTCATGATAGAAAAAAATTACTTTTTGAAAGACAAAATATTTCCGGCATTCAATAAAATTAAATAAATCTTTAGAAAAACTTATATACTGTAAAAAAAATGATAAAGATATTATAATCGAAAGGCACAAATTGTCAGAACATTGAACGGTGAGTGTGCAATATTGTTTAACATTTTCTGGATACCTACTACAGATTTTGTTTATACGGCAGCGTAAGTTAATGCTATATTATGTATGAAAAACAAAGTTAATTCCGTATACACGAAGTTATCGTTAAACAAAGAAAATGCGAAAAGCATGATTACGGCGTCGCGCCAAAAAGTGATAAATAGTGGTCTCAAACTGTCCCATGAAGGCTGGCCAACTCGAAGCCTCAACTTTAAATTGAGACTTAATGTAGCGTCGAAAGCCACTTGCAAGTTTTTCCGCGGTCCGAAACAACTTCGCTCTAGTCTCCCAAGTGACGGGGTATCGACCGATAAAACTTTCAAACTGAAAGAAATGTACAGGCAATACAGTTGTTTTATCCAACGACAGTTTGAAGATTAAAATACTGACTCTTCTATTGTTCTGTCATCTTCGCCCTTTGAAATGTTTCCAGTGATTTAAACACGTTTCTTACTAATTAACAGTTTTCCGTTGTAATAACGCACAAGAAAAAATATTAAAATTTTGTATTTGGATACGTTCAACGGTCAAGTTCATCGACGTATTATACGCGTACGCGTCTACGGCGGCCTCGGATATCGCCTCAGGTTAGACAAAATTTTTTCATTTCGCTCCAAATCTCGTATTCCCAACTCAAACAGTCAGAAGAAATATTCTTCAAATAAAGCGAGATTAATGGACTTTCGTTCGCGTACGAAATATCTAAAGGGCCCCTCCACCCCCCCCCCCTTTCACCCGTCGCCCAAAAAAAATATTTACCTATTTGTCAGTCACGTAAATTTTGACTGCTGCGTTTGAAGCGATCGCGCGTACCTTCGCTTCGTTTAAGCGTCGCGGAGTTAAACGGAACGTGACGCCTCGAAAAAACATCACCCCTGTATTTTTACCCGTCAGACGCGACTTCAGAGTGTGCGTCGGTATTTCAGTGTGTTTCAGTCTACTCTGCCTGTGTATTGCGAGTCTTTATTGTTACAGTTACGATTTGTCCTGCTGACCGTACGTCGTGATTTTCCCATTTATTTTGCTTTTATATTTCATCCTTGTCTTATTCCTTTTTAAAATTAACCTGGATATTCAAAACCATTGTTCAATTTTCTTTAAAAAGAATTTCTTTCAAATTGTAAGGTAAAATCGAAATAATGAAATATAAAAAATTACTTAGTAAATTTAGTAAATTCTTGTTGGATAGATCTTTTAAAGTACCCTATGGAATGATTCCAGATTTTCAGCTGCGAAATACGGATTTGCAAGAAGTCGTTAAGGTATTTCCATCTCTAAAATCTAAAGGTATCACATTATACCTCAGTGCTAAGTTCTTGGCACCTTACTGCATCAGTAATACCTTATATTCGCTGGCCGAGTACAATTCTGGAGCTTCCGAATCATCATCACTATGGTTACAGTGGCCGCAACAGACGGCTTAATGTATTCTACGAGGCTCAATGCAAATTGTCTAATATTATTTGTGTAAAAAGCTACTTCAGTACCACACGTTCCTCCCTATAGTGTGTAAATATTCAGAAAACCTTGAAGCGTGTACGATAACAGTTGAATTCAAAATTTAACAATATAAATGGCATTAAAAGTTATAAGCTCGTTTTAAAGTTTTTTTTTAATGTAGAAAATGATATAATATATCGAAGAACATTAATAACCTAAACGCGATTCGCGTTTAACAATTTTTATACCTATATTAATAAATATAAAGATATTTGCCACGAAAATATGGCTCTTGATAAATGGCTCTTGGCGCGTAAAGTTTATTTAAGTCTGACAACTTTGACAGTTCTACTAAATCTGCCAATACGCTTTTTTATTTTTCCCACAACATTTGCTTCGGGGAATCGTTACGACTAAATTCTTTGAAAATGGCTATCCATTCGTTTTCAATATAAGAAATTGCCAATATTGCGGCTTCATCTGTACAAGGAGTTCATATTCTCGATTCGATATCGATTGTAATTACCGTCACGAAAGTTGTAATTTAGAATTGTTCGAACATGACTCCAAAATTAAAATAGACAAAGTGACTTGACGAAAACATTAAAGTCTCCTTCCCTCCATCAGATATTTCTTTCCTTCCCAAAAGACCAGCAACGCACTGGTGACAAACCTTAGGGTTACGAGTATCAACGGGCGGCAGTGATAACCTACTTTTCTATGGCTCGCCTGCTCATTTGCGCCTTGAAATGCTATAATAAAACTGTCGTGTATAATTATGTACGCACGTTATCAGTTATACTTCTCCTGCGTAAATAAATAAATTATTTTTTGCCATATTTTTTTTTTCATCGATCTGCTATCGACTCGTTTGTATTTTTTATTAGAATGCGATATATTAAAAAAGAAAAGTATTACGCACCAAAAAAGTCTTCTTTGGTGTCAATAACATAAAAAACTATTTTTTTTACTTATTTAAATATTAAGTAATACGTCGTGAAATTCTCACAAAGCAGTCCAAAAGTTTAACTTAACACTGCCAGCTATTAATTTGAAATAAAAATATAAGAACACATTTACGGATGCGTGTATAGGTTCATATTATATCACATAATATAAATAATATAATTTACATAATTTTTATATTATATAGTTAATAAAAACTTTATATAACTAGATGGCAATAAGTCTTATTCTCACTTATTACGATTAATTTAATAAACTATCTGTAACGACGATTTCAGCTATCGCCGCGTAAGCCCGCACCTCGGGTTGCTTCTCTTCACGAGCGCACGCTTCTGATTCAGCGGATTTCTTGCGGTGTGGCGGCGATTAATGATGGACAGCGTTTTCTTTCAGACTTCTTTATTCAGCCGAGCTTCACAATGTGACGGTTGCAATGCAACTGTGCCGGATGCACCACTCCCACTGCATTTTATAGGTGGTGCATCCGTTGCACATGTGAGTTACATACATTTTAATTGGGGAGGCGTGACCATGCACTTCATTTGCATATGCATTGGCGCCACTAGCGCCCGAGACACCGATTAGCGATCGTGCCGTAATGACGGCCGCTTTCAAGGCCTATCATTGGTCCTCCCCACCAAAGCACAATTTCGTATGCAACTCACACGCACATTACATTTCAATTGTTTAATTTATCAAACAAAAATTCTTAAGCAATTAATAAACAAATATTTCTCCTTAAAACTAATCCCTACCCGGGTAATAAAAAACTATACAAAAAAAACTCTTTAATAAAACACACACAAAATAAATATCAATTACAAATAATCTTTATCAAGTCCGTATAAGACACAATACAATCTTTCAATTTACATTAGTTGCGCGGCTGTCCGTAACACTATCAAATATTTGTTTACATAGCTAAAAACAAATTTATTTGATATGTTACTTTTCTGTACGCTTAATAAATATTATTTTGAAAATAAGAAAAATCGCCCCCTTTTAATTTCTAATAGAAATAAATGAACAGATTTAAGGATGCGTTTGAAAGTTTGTAATATCTGTACTACATTGAATAAACTCTCGTACGCAACTGTATAACTTCGTGGTATCTCACATCGGCACACGCAACTTCCGTAACTTCCTAAAATATATTCTGATCTTTTCACCCTAATGCCCCCAGAGAAGTATCAGTTCAAAAAATGTTTGGTACTTCTTTCTATGTATGCAGTTCTGGTACTTAAAATCCAAATTATGGTGTTACATAGGCGTGTAATATATTCAAAATACACTCCTATCAGATTTTCCTAATACGCTAAAAAAGTATAACTTCTATACCTGTCTTCAGAAACTCGTTTATATAAATACACATATAAATATTTATTTCTTACAACTATTGAACTGTAAGAAATAAATATTATAGCATCTGTTGTGAACATGGGAGATCAATATCTCTACGATGGCAATCAACGATGCTAATGACGTCGTTGTGCCGTACGAATAACGGAGATGACAAGAGAAGTAATAATTCTAGCATATCTTTAAAAAATATTATTTAAATCTATTTTTCCCAAATTAAACGATTGAAAAGAAAAAGAAATACTTCAAATAGTATGGCGACATGAATTAAAGTTTTTGCGTTGAACGATTTGTGATAAAATCGACCATGACATACTCTTGTCCGTCAGATAGAGACATAAACTACGAGTCATCAACATAATGGTTCCTTTTGACGCACGGAACCCTAAAAGTTGTACAGAATCGATCGACTCCCCGCGTCCTCCTCGTATCGTTCCTATCACATTAATAGATAACCTTAGGCGCACTAACGAATTCACAGATTTTCGTACTATAGCCGACAGTTATTTCGGACTTTATTTATATTTGCATTTGAACGTTTGTAAATACACGTCGCGCGGTGTTCTTGGCAGGCGGCTCTTCGCCTGAGGCCAAGTGCGCCCGATCATCCGCCGGTGTAATGTTACAGTTTATTATTGATCGATCGATAGATCGTTCTTTGACGCGGACGCGATCGGTCCGTAATTGAAATCGTACGTCAAACTTTTACGAACCGAATGCGTGTTCTTTGAAACGCATTGACGTTTGAAGGCTAGTCCGAACTCGGCGATAAACGCTATCTAAGATCCAATTTTACCGATCAATATTAAGAATTAGCAGGCCGTTAAAATACATTTGATAAATATTTTATATGGAGTAAAGATTCTAAATTTAAATTAACAAGCGTTAATTGTTAGCGACGAGTGGTAACATTGAGCCTAAGTCTCTAAATAAGCATTACTGTTTATGGTAAAATAATTTACTAAATTGTTTATGGTAGGCTGTGAGGAGTTTGAAGATGATGGTGCTCTTATGGTCCGTGCTGATATGACTTCTGTTTTGAAACGAAAACTTATCGATACATATCTACACACATTGACGAGCCTCGATAACGGTTTTTTAAAGTCAAAATGAACAAATTGTACGTATGAATGATAAATTTACTTAAATTACATTAAAATGTTTTATTCTTTTGTAGATACAATCACAAAAAATGTGAATATTAGTGACATGTATGTTATCTTATAACTAGATAATAAATAATAATTAGGGAGCAGATTATTTATATGGTCAAACAAAAATGCTTTTTTTTTTTCTTGCATTAGCTCGTGCATAATCATGGATGACGTGCTGAAAATATACTTTGACCTGTTTTTCCTAATATGTAAAAAAGTAAAGTACAAGAATATAAATTGTAAGAATGAATTAAATTGACGATTTAAACGATGAATTAAATGAATTAAATAAATGAACTTTATTCGTGTCCAAACGCGGGCTTACATGTGTTCACTGATAGAAATAATAATAGTTAATAGCAGTCTTGCTGCTTTAAATCTTTTTTATTGTCACCACAAATCACGGCCGGCGAATAGCTTCCACGAAGTTATCGCCTCACTTCGTAGAATCTGTATATTTATTTGTTTTTGCATTGGCTCTTGATGGCTATCCAAATATGTTGCCTTTGACGGCGCACGCAACATCGATATATCAATGGAAGAGGCGAATAGAAACGGCAAAGCTTGTCGCACATTCTTTATTTTGTGTTAAATAATTTCTTATTATTTTGCGAAGAACATTACTTGTGCATATATAACTTTATAGATTGATATCTCGTGAGTGGCCTGAACTATTTCGATGGAAAACACTTTGGTGAAGTTTAAATAAAGTGTGTAGGTAAATGCGTATTATGATAATATGTAAGTAATTAAATTTTTATTGTTAAATGAATATGCCGCGGTAAGTCAGCATATTCGCTATCCTCGGATATTTTATGACATTTTTTACTAGACACTTGCCCTCGAAATGCAGTAACATGAAGCATACAACCCACCGCTGATCCTCGAATCTGTTCTTTCACTAAGAATCTTCATCCGATGAATTGAATATCTATTCTAGAAGATCGACAGATATCAAAAACCTAAGCAAGTGTTAATTTCCTATTTATTGTACCCGCCAATCAATTGAATATAATGTCTACGTACGTTTCACGCCAAATGAGCATATCATCAGGAAAGTGCAGTGCAGTCACGTAGACTAGGGTATCAGACGGGACTATTCGCTGTATTTCCATAAATACATGAAACTCATAGGTCACTATTTCTTAGGCTACTTTTAGTACACACATAAGACGCGTGATGGCGCCGCTGTCGAGGCAAGCGACGTATTATAAAGCACAAAGTCACCTAGAAGGTTTTGTGATCCGCACGTACCCCTCCCGCGCGTCCCTCTCATCGGATTATCGTGCCTTCGCTTCCCTTGTTTCCGCCCTGTAAAATAGGGTGTGCCTACCGACTACTATGCACCGGAAACAAAGCAATATCTCCCTGGAGGGAATTTTACTGTATTTTAGCATAGAGATAGAGTTTTAAGGATTTGTAGAACGGTATATTTGATAAGTAACGAGTTTTTTGTGAAAGTGTAATAATACGGGGTTAGCGCCTAGTTCTTCAAGTATACGAAATAAAACTTAATTTATTGCAGCGAAACTTCTATAGTGACGGTTTAGAAAGGGGTAGTAACTTAAGAGTTCGTAAAAAAATCATAGTTGGAGAGGGAAGCGAAAAAGAAGTTTCCGACTCAAACGCACTTCGCTTAATAAATTCATGACGCCTCTGCTACGTTCACAAGCTTTATGTTTAGAAGTGTATTTGTCTTATTTAAAATATAAAGATATACGCATTGTATTTTTTTATTAATTTACATTGTAAAGCTCCTATAAATAAAGTACTTATTGTATATTAAACCAAAGCTTTTTTTAGGGCAGTCGCGCGCTCTACCTACGAGAAATACACAGTTGTTGTTGACTTGATTTACCATAACGCTGTTTGCCGTCAGGTTAAATGAAAAAAAAAAGTATTACTGTCACCGTTAACTTCGCTCTTTACTAATGTATTAGGCCTGTATGTACATCCAGCTGTTCATGTGTTTGTTCTACCTGCGTTTACTTAGCTGGTACACTATCTAAATTTTCATTTTATGAGTAATATGCAATAATAATTTGTGAATGCATTGTGATTACTCTGTAAATAATTTATAATAAGCACAATAAAAGTATTTCTAAATATTCGAAAACCCATAAAATATTTTATTACATAAATTCTTAAAATAATTTTTAATATAAAATGGAATATATATTTACACCGAAAATTACTTACACTGAACAGCTTCGCTTCTGTCGGATGTCTGCCGACCTCATTTTTTTTAATATCTTCAAGTTTAGTTTACACGAATAATATACTTTTTGTGTACTTAAATGTATGTATTGAATATATTCTACGAGGAATTTTTTTCATCGTACTAAGTAGAGATAATTTTTATTAAAAAATTAATGAATCAAAGCATTAACGATTGTTTTTATTTAAACATTGGTGTAACGTAAAAAAAAAACAAAATTAGATCTTAGTGGTACAAAGCGACGAAATCCTTCACAAGTAGCCGTGAAAATATGTCAACTCTGGAATCCTCACTTTTGGTTTTTTTTTTCTCTTACCATATCGGTTACCGCCAATGAGTAACAATTTTGAACGTAATAATACAAATAAAGTTGGCTATTTCGCCAATATCAATATTTTAATTTCCTAGCTTTTCTCACAACTCTTTTAGCAGTTTGATTTTTTCGACCGAATAAGAGAACAAAATATGAATTAATGATCATTTGGACCGATGTCATAATTCGATAAAATAAATTAAAACATATACAAAATCAATTAATAATTATATAATGTTCCGAGTTCAGTCCGCGAAGGATTTATTATTGAGTAAATACAATTTTATATAACATTTTTCTCTCGGATTCTCTGTTAAGTAATATTAATATTTTTCTTACACCATGTAATTCTACAACGCTTCTTCGACATGATTACTCCTGTAACCTGTTGCTTGCTGTTCAGGGACGGGCACCGGCATCGCCACTACTTCTAAGTCACACGGTTTCTTCTAGAAGCAAGGGTACAAATGCGCGAACTCCTTATCACCGGCGGCGTTTCTCCCTTACGTCTGCCAGATTTTATTCACTGCACTGTTGGGTCATACCTTTACACAGTCCTGTTATTAAAAATGAAGTCCTTCACGCTAGTATCGTGCGAATCGGTGGCCGCTAAGCACCCTTGTCACCGGTGTGGTGACGACGATCAGAGCATTGACGTACCAAAGCATTGAGCTAATAGTTAAATACAGATTAAGTTGAAAACCCATCGACTGTTTCTTCCGCGATGGAGATGAACCTGATATTATCTAGTATCACCACTCAAACTTGCTCATTACACATATTAAGGCGTAATTAACATAAACATTTTTTAAGCTATTGCATAGCTTTTATCGCGGGCTTTGAGTGCGGCGACCGAATCAAGAAATTCCGTAACGAAAATAAAACCTAACATTTCCTACTCCGCCTACCATGTAGCTCGGTCGAGCGTTCGCTTAATGTGTATACGGTACGACTATACGAATCTTGCACGGATCGAGACGAGCTGCTCCGAAATCGGACGAATACGTAAGGAACTGTTTGTGAGAAAGTATATAGGTGTATAGGTATCTATCATATCTTTATAATGCCACACTCACCGCATGTGCCTCGCAAGTATACATGTATATATATATATAGATAGGTGTACCTATGTACAACAGTTAATAGCAGTTGCTGGTGCATAGCTTACGCGTAAAATTTATGAATAAAGTGTTTTAAATATGAATAAACAAAGTGCATTTATTAATGAAGATCGTGATGAAAACTTGAATTAATATCTAAGAAAAAAAAAACACTTCATAAATAAATAAATAATTATAATTGCACAAGTTGATAAAAAATGCTATACAATAGCTTTACTGCGACACTCCCCGAGTGCCACACGTTTGTTTTCTCTATGCCGTTCTTTTTCTTAGAATAAAAATTGCATCCAAAAAAGTCAGGACAACGTTTATAGGCCACTCTCCGAAAATTCTGGTGATTTTGAGCTGGACAGTTAGGTACGAAAATATTATAGCAGGATCTATATCCTACCCTAATATTTTCATACTTTGTTTTGAGAATTGTTATTACTACTTGTTATTACAATACGTATTATAATCATATTGTAATCGTATTTCGTATTCTTGAAATTTTAGTGTTTAAAATAACTATTCGTGTCATCCTTTTTTTCGAATTAAAAATGAGAAAAGTGATTTGTTCTCATTCCTTATTGAACCGACCGCTTTGTTTACAGAAAAGAAAATCATTCGTTATGATAGTTTTCGAATGGATCGGCGTAGTTCATGGATCTTTAGAGCTCGTTCGATCTCGTGGTCGAGTGATTTCAAGATTATTAAGAAACTAAAAGAAATATTTGTTTGTATGGAAATTCGTATCAGACGATTGCCTGCAACACGCAACTGCATGCATTACAATTTACTGCTGACACTCGGATCCGGTTTTTACGAACAAACACCTATTCAATTAATGTATGCATGTTTTGAAGTAATATGAATTGACAAACGATAATAAACTGAAATCATTACACCTTCTAACAACCACTTTGATCACTCACGTTTCTTTAGTTGTTTCCCTAATGACTTCTTTTACCATCTCCAGGATCTTTTTATCTGATTGCGCGACAGAAAAAATACGGTTATGTTTCTTAAGTGCATCTGGGCATGTATGTATGTATGCAGGCCATAGATTTTTATTAAAACGGGGTGTGCCGATTTGCCCAAATCGTGCGATGACTAAAGGCTAAGTTATGTTTTTATGAAATCAGAATGTCGGCCTTAAAATGCAAAAGGGCGGTAGAGACGAATAAAAATACATTTCATATTGAGTGATATTAACATTGAATAGGCCTTTCAAAATCATGATATTTCTTATACCAGTTAACAGCAATGAGCCCTATTTAAGAACTGTAACAAACCAAAACTTTAATTAATAACCATATAAATAAAAGTACTTTATCACGTTCGCTACAAGAAGACACGTTGTTGACACCGCTAACGATGAGAGAACAATCCCTATCTACCCATCATTACGGCGATATAGCCCTTTAGGTATATACATATATTTTGAAGAAGACTACATTTAAGACGATGTTTGCGTATCTGGTTATGGTAACCGGTCATGTTTCTTAACATGTATTGAAGCTGTGTTAAAACGTTTGTAGTATGAAAATCATTTTACAGTGTTATAGTGCTACCTAACACATTCATGAAAAGTCATATTTGCAATAACATAAGCAGACAAGTGCGAATAAGACTCGCACCCTGAGGATTCCGTGCATAACTAATTATTCATGTAGATCCATCAAGTCTCGATGATTTTTGTCTGTTTTCAATACCAATACTGTCGACGTTATTGATACCGGGAATCCAAAAGATTTGCCTTTTTTCAAAAGTTTTTCATTTTTTCTTATATATTCGAATTAAAAAAAAATATTAAGTTTTTATAGCGGAAAGTTGAAAAAGGTTATTTTATGTATTAGTATGAATCACGGTTTATACTCTAATTATAAGTTTGTAATTACAAAAACATATTTTTTATATGATATAACCACAATTTAACGACTTTTAGATTTTTCATTTATTTGTGCTGAGACCCTTCTTATTGCCAAATTTCATGATTCTAAGTTAATGGGAAGTACCATTAAGGTTTCGTTTTACTTGGGAATTTCAAAATATAAGGCATACATTCGTCATGTTTTGGTCATGTTAACTTAGAATTATGATTTTTTTACGGTTCCAAGTGTCCCTGGATCTAAGTATTTGGTACTAATTTCGACGTGACACCTCCATGTGTCCATGAGAAAAAAGGTCTTGACTCACAGACGGACAACGGAGTGATTTTATAAAGGTTCTTTTCCCTATATAGGTATGGAACCCTAAAAACGTGAATATAAAAAAAATACTCTAACTTTCCCGAATTCGACGCGAGCTCACCCACAGTATAAAATTTGAACTAACGATAATATCTCGGCAGCAATTACATCACCATCAGGTTTGCATATTTTACGTTTCGTTTTGGTGTAAAAGAGAGTGACAAAGAAAGTATCACATCAGACTTCTTGCCGACTTCATGCCAGTAAATATCCATCTACCCACTTACTCTTCGCCTGAACTTGAAATAACTGTACTATATAAGTAACTTGTTCGAGAAGGGAATGAAATAAATCTTACTTAGCCGTTACATTAAGTTCTTAGATTTGGCTTAAGCCAAATAATAAAATTAGATTAAACAACACAAGCACATGCAGGCTTAATAAGTTGTATAATTTAAAAGGACGCAATTCAGGGTAATAATTATTTATGCAGTAAAAGAGAAAATTATGAAAGCTGATGAAGCTAACGAAATGAAAGAGACACTCGGCGACAGCGCACGATTTCAAATTAATGAAATATTAAGCAGAGAGCTCCACTCTACTAGGCCGTAGTGGACAGTTGGCGAAAGGGTGGAAGGGGGAGCTTTTAACAAATTAAGAATATAAAGGAAAAAAACCGGACAAGCGCGAGTCGAACTCGCACACAAAGAGCTCCGTACTGTCGTAGAATATTTAACACAGCATATTCTTTAAAAATAGTTAATGAAAATAACGAAGAATAAGATCAAACAAAAATATCGAAAAAGCACCTTCCTTATATGAGGAACACTTTTAATTTTTGATTTTATTTTGTTTTCATTATTTATTGTTGAATAAATAATGAAAACAATCAATCATATCAATAAATACTCTATGGAAATTACGAAAAGGGTCTATCTATTATGGTTAAAAGATATAACTGTGTCACAGACAGACAGACATACAGCGGAAACTTAATGAATGGATCCCGTTGGCACTCTTTGGGTAGTGAACCTTAAAAATGTAAAGTCGAACGACAGTACAATAACGTGATTTATAACATTATTTTTAACATAAAATATCGGTATTAAACCAAATTGATGGAAAACAAGGTCAAATTTGCTTTGTGAGTTTTTTACCTTTTTACAGTCGACACGTCTGCTGTGTGTGCTGATGGACAGACACGTCTCCTGTGGGAAGTCATTCTAAATCGACACATCTCTCTGTGGTCTACCGTCTATGGCTGATGATCACGATAATGTTAATGACAGAGACCAATGATTTTAATGTTCATTAATAGCAGACAAATTAAATGCCTAATTAATTCATAATGTTTAAGTTTTGAATTGTACTATTAAACTAAGGTAAAGTGCATATATACTTAAACGGTCGCTGTAGAAATGCGTTTTCGAACTTGTACTAAGCCTCTCAAAACGTGATCACAAAACATAGGTAAATAAATTTTGACAGACTTCGATACTGAGTATCCTAAAAAATAAGACTCGACCTAATTCGACATTATAATAATAGATAAATTGCGTGAGTTGCAATGTAACGCGGAGGAAGAGGCGGTCTTAATACACCTCGAAATCTAAATTATCCCATCTTTCGCCGGCGTCTGAGCTCCTCAAAAGCCTCGGACGCAGGCTGCGGAGGGCCGGGGGGAAGGGCGGAGGGGCGTCTCGAGGCACAAGACGTGCGTTCGGTTCCGTCGCTGTAGACGGCCCTGATTAACAAACCGCCTTCTTCGGATTTTATTCGAAAAATCTCCTTCTCCGTTTTCTTTTGTGCAGCATCGACGAGGCGGCGCCCTTTGTGCCCCTCATTGTTTAACTAGAAATGTCCCGGAAGCGGTCGGTGTACCTAAGGTTGAAAAAAATTCTTTTGACGCCCGGAAATGGCCCCTGTTGAGTGTTTTATTGTAGGAAAAAGAAACTGGACAAGTGCGAGTTGAACTCGCGCGGAGAGAGTTCCGTATGATGAATAATATGTTGACTATCATGTCCTTTTAAATCTGATGCATTTTTTTTCTGTAGTAATTAAAACAATTGCAAATGTAACTTATGTACGAGCAATGTCGACAGATTTTCCTTGTTATTTACTAAGACCATAGGCTTTTTTCCATAGAAGATACAGTACTTATACAGCGGTGTGCCTCAGACACTCACGTGCAATAATTAACTATGTCCTAAAGTAATCAGTTATCTCTTAAACTAATCTCAGTAGTTTAGGACATAAAGGTAAGAAAATGGCCAATTTAGTCTATTTCCTTAAATAAATTATTTACATTAGAATTATAATGTATATATAGGTCACCCTCCCAACAAGCCTTTTATTTGATATATCACTCAGTACAGTTTGATAATCTTTTTTTTAGTTTTTTAATTTGTCTTAAAATTGACCTACATATCCAAAATTCTGCTATTTACGTTACACATCTGTCTTTGCGTCACCGAATTTCGTATGCGTACCAACTTTTTAGACTTAATTGGTTCGATAGATTCAGAGATAATTGGCTGTGGCGGACGGTCGGGCAGACACAACGAGTGATCCCATGAGGGTTCCGTTGCTTTTGTTAGGACAAAGGGAACCCTAAAACCCGACGCTTATTCATAGAGCTGTTAAACGCACGATTCAAAGTAACAGAAAATGTATGCCCCACATTTTCTGTTTTATATTTATACAAAAATGGAATCCACGTATACTTCATATGACGCATAGCGACGGCTGCTTCAAATGCATTTTTATTCAGCACAGTCAAAGCGAAGCAAACAAGTTCCTTTTTCCATAACTTCATTCCTTTTCGCGTGAATGCATCACCGACGACTCGCTTGCTGTCAAATACGAAATGAACTCGATCTCGTCACAGTACGGCGAAAGGTACTCAGTACTTCACGCAGCCTATAGCCAATATATATTACACATAAATTTTTTCTGTAACCCAGCATCGGTCTAAAAGTACTGGACATATAGGACTTTGATAATTGGAGACAAATCGTTTGGGAATTGCTTTAAACTTTTCTATTTTCAGATACCGTACACCCTTTACCAATTTTTTCCATAGCCTATAAAGCTCAGCGAAGCGAATCGGCAACAGCTAGTGATTAATGGAAACGATTTTTTGCTTTTTCCGAGCGTCATTAAAAACATACCAGAGGCGTTGATACGCGACTTTGACCATTAAATGCGGGATTCTTAGAAGATTATTTCAGACTGTTTTGGATTTATATAACCAACAGTGAAACAGGCAGCTTATAAATTAAGTATACGCAATAATTAACATTAAAAATGTCTCAATTTCGGGGGTCATGGCTTTCGGGGAGTGCATTTCTTAAAAAAAAAATACTGAACAAATGCAAATATGACTCGCATTCTCAGGGTTCCGTATAAACTTAATTATGTGTGTAGAGATATTTTATATGCGTCAGAAATTTCGATAGTTTTTGTCTGTTTTTGATACCGATACCTACTCACAAAATGCTAGTCTCAGAAATTCCGAATATTTTGATTTTTCAAAAAAATTTTCGCATTCTCTTAAAAATACCTGATTTTTTTAATATCTAAGTTTTCATAGCGCGAATTTAAAAAATATTCTCCTATATATTGGTCATATCACGGTCCAAACTCCATTTGCAACCGTTACTTTATAAAGATAATAAAAAATTCATGATATAACTAGAATTAAGACATTTCAGATTTTTTTTCTCGACTTCTGCTTAGACTTTAGTAGACCTTTCTTCTCATCAAATTTCATGATTTTAGGTCACCTAATAGGTTTTGCTTTACTCGCGAGTTTCATATTATAAGACATAAATAACTGTATTTTCCGTGTATGTTTTAGTTACGTCGACTTAGAAGCGTGTTTTTTACAGCTTCAAGGCACCGCAGACGTAACTATTTCATATTTATTTCAACTAGATACTTCCACGTGTAACAAAATGGACTAATTCAGTGTGAAATGATAAAACAGTTGTGTAATCAAAATGTTACGAATTAAAATTTTATTAAAATCTTCAATAATGCAAACTCATGCGAATGAAAACCGACAACGCTAAGATAGGTTTCAATTATGATGACGTCATTAATTCGATGCAGGTAGTTCATTGCGGCAACGTAGTAAGTGTTTTAATAGGCATCGTCTCCACAACGACTTCGCAGTGACTTGACTTCTATGTCTTTATCGTGTCGGCATAATGGGGCAACAGGAGCGTGTATGGAGCCATTGGTTAAATGTGTCGCTAAAGTCGGCAACGCCCTCTTTATTTAATCGGCGGTTTAAAATATTTATTACTGTTGACACTGAGTTTCTTATTAACGACTTCGGGATAGCGAGCGAATTGGGAAAAAACTAGGAGTCACGAGGGAAAGTCACGTCGCTACATTTCATTATGATATACGATACTACCTATCACCTATATGATGTCTACCCCTTATGTGTTTACTGCCCTGTAACTTATACAGAAAGCGTCTCATATTGTATTCATACATCATCCTTAAATACATATTCATACGTATAATAGTCATTATTAATTCTTTTACATTTATATAAAGATATTTTTTCGTTAGAGAAACGAAATAAAATTCCATAAATTTGATATTACAAATACTACGAGAAAAAGATAAATAAATACAAGTTCATTTTTAAAAAACAATAACGTAAAAAAAATATTAGTAAATCGCAGAACACATGTGTCACTTGTACAATTTTTTTTTTTGTTTTAAGATTTGAAACATTTAAAACCCCACAAGTATCAGGAGATGTCAATTGAATAGCAAATTAATTGACAAAATTATTCTGTAACAAACGTCCAGTATCTAAGAGAACAAAGAATTTATATTTTACTTATTAAGACGCACGCTTAAGGTCGCGGGCTCAAAGCTTTTAGACAGTGAAACAAAACGAAAATGACGGGTTAATCCTACGCAAATAAGATCCTTTACACTGTTACTTTTTTTCCTTTTAATATTTTCTGAATAATAAATCCCCTAGCTTCCAGTCCAATGGACTTCACTCTTTACTTATGATTTTTTTTCTTGTTAGCACTTTAGAAGTTAGATTTTTTATACGTTGTTAAAAGCCTACAAAATTTCTTGAAAATTGTTTCCATATTTGCAAATGTTATTCCCTGTTGTAACGTATACAATTATACTTTAACTTAAGTAATAATTTGCCTTTTTAAACTATATTTTTGCTTGTTGTTTAAACGTCGATATATATTATAATGGATAAGAGTAATTTTCATAGGTATTATTGATCTGTCGTTGCAATAGTACTCATAATAAATACGCGTTCTCTTATTCATTTTGTATATACGCATCTCATACATTGAATGGAATTTATGATACTCTCCACAGTTCAAAAGACTTTTGAAGAGCTTGACGAATGATACGAGAATTGGTGCTTTATCGCTGCTTCATTCATCGGTTACGCAACTGACACACCAGTAACTAAAAGAGACATTCTTAAATTACTCCAGCCCGAAATGGGGGGGGATCTGGCAACATCTCAACAAATATCGTTTAGAGGGAGGGAGTCATTGGAAAAGCTCACGTCAACCTTGCGATTCAGAAGACATAGTATTATCACACTTTGTATTGTTATCTACACAGATTGAACTTTAATTAGTTAAAATTTACAGTGAATGACTCGCCTTAGACTGGGCGTTCGTCTACGTCCTACCGGATGTTGGAAGAAGCTTCCTCCGGTACGGATGAAAAAAGAACATCGTACGATTGAAGAACATTTCCGAACCGAAATGAAGAACACGGTCCACGAAGGAGCTTGCGCAAAGCGACTCGATATATTCCTATTTCGCTAGAAATCGTTGTGAATAATAAACGATTCTATTACATGCCCGTCGGGGCACGGTTTCGCGTGAAATCCGATGAATATTATTCATAAAAAAAAAATATCCCGCGCAATGTATCGTCCGATATGATTATTATTCGCACGAGAAAATAGACACGTAACGTACAACAAACGCGCAACGACGGCCGGCGCGGTCGGAGCGATAAACGGGCGGGGATCAAAGGCGATGTATATTTTTATTGTCCAGATGTTGTACGGGCGATTCGTCTTGTAAGAGATCGCGTTCGGGATTTTTTATGAGTTTCGAATACATCGCCTGGAGTCGTCTAAGTGATGGTCATGTTGTAGGTTTCGACGTAGCGATGATAGAGCTCTTCAGTGTTTTTAAAATTAATTATTTTATAAGAGATCGGTTTTGAGTCTGTTAAACATATGTATCATCAATATTAGCATTAATTAGCAACTAACCAAATAGACGAGGTTTAAGTATGTTTTGAATTGACAACCAACCCTTTCTTATCCTACGATCGTCTCTGTATTTAGAAAGATGGTCAAAATTTGGAACTCGTAAGAAATCCATAAAATTATGTACATTTATTTTTTATTGTGCTGTTATTTGAAATTCACCAAAACATGTGATTACAATTTTAAATCTTCGGCCACTAGAGAACGCTTTGAAAGTCGAATTCAACGCGCCTTCTATAATATTTAAGCTGAAGATACGAAAAGCTAAAAAAAAGTAAATATAACCTTCAACCTAGTGTAAAATTTGTGATGTTTAAATTAGCTTTTAAATAGTTTGTAATATTGTTTTTTATTAGGTAACAAACAACAATTTGTTGGGGTGACTTATTTTGTGTTACAATAATAAATCTGAACATGTCGTTATACTATTAAACTAGCGATGGATGATTTTAGTAATTTGATTAATTTTTATTACGTTTTAAATAAGACTAAACGCGTCTCAAATTAAAAAAAAAAAACTATGCATCACTTATCTTGTTAGTTTTCATGTCATTTATAAGCGACGTACTTCTTATCTCCATTCTTTATTATTTGAAAACGTCAAAAACATAATTATTGTCGACCTTTCTCAACCACGTACATCAACTATTTTCATTGCATCGAGTTTGAAAATCTACATTTGAAACTATTTTCGATCCGTATTCCGAATAATTCAAATTATGATCGTACAAAGATTAAAAATTTCGAGGGAAACTGGAGCACGTCGTCAGCACAGATTAACTGACACGTTCTGCAAAATAAACCTCGTTCTTTCATTAGCAAAACATTAAAACCTCTATAAGTTATCAAGCACGGGGCGGATAAATCACAAACTAGAATGTAGAGCGTGGACCGTGGACAGCTCGGCGGCGAAACGGCCACATCAAACGGACGCTATCGGATGGATCAAAGCTGCGACGCCGCTCAAAGCCGGCCGGTCACCTGCTAAACGGCGGAGTAGCGGGCCGCGGCCGACCGCCTGTGATTAAAATGACAGGACGCCGTTATCTATCCCTCGCCGAGGGCGGCACTTAACTGAGATTGTACGGCGGCGCCCTTAATTATAACTAAAACGCGGGCGTCCCTTTAAAGAAGACCAAAAAGTTGACGCTGCTATATTTTATACGAAAAGAACTCGCCCGCTGAAAATTTCCGAACAGAGTGAGAAAAAATGACTACGAATGGTCAAAAATGAATTTATAGTTCCTCAAAAGATTCTCCGTTAGTATTAATGCACTTGTTCATACATATAAACCAAGTTTGAAAACATTTATGCCACTCCTCCCTGAAGAACTCGAAAACATGTTTTTCATACTCTTCGACGACCTCTTCTGATGAAGAAAATCGTTGACTGCGTAATTGTTCTTCATTTTCAAAAAAACCAAAAAAGTCACAAGGTGCCAGGTCGGAGCCTTATGCAGAATTGCTCATAAGTTCTACTTCAGTTTTTTCTCCTTCAAATAAATATTTTTCTGTTAGGCCAGGTGAGAAGTAGCATTGTCGTGGCGCAAGATGATACGACGTTTATGGTTATTTTTGCGGAGTTCGTCAATAACTTGCGGCAAACAAATGGTCGTGTGAATAGTGATCTATTTACGATACGACAATTCTTCAGAGCAACGGCAGCCACGTGTCCAGGTTTATTAAAAAAAAATCATCCGCTTAGAGTCACTTCGCTCGCGCACCACTTCTGTTGATTTCGGCTCATCTCGACAGACTCATGCGGTCGATCACTACTTTCTTTTGAGGTCGTAGCAATAAATTCGTTACCTGCTACTATGTCCCACACCAAATTTGATGCCCCTTCCTTGAATCTGGTAAGTATATCATAGCACTAAGTGAGGCAGTCCGTTTTTTGAGCTTCAGTCAAATTGTGCGGGATCCACCGCGAGCACAACTTGTTCGTATCCAAATGTTTGTGTAGGATTGATTGTATTTGACTCATACCTGTGCCTAAGGATGCCGAAATCTCATGGTACATTACATGCCTATCTGTTTCGATCATATGGCGCAAGATACGACCGGTAATTCTGCAAACCAAGTTGTAAATAGTCGTCTTGCATGGTGTTTCTCCGTTCTGCTGAACTGTCAAATTACACTTAATATCGTAGAAAATCATAAAACAAAAATTTTCACTACTTAAATCCTTAATGATAAAAACACGCAATTTGTAAAATGACACCAAAATGTAAAAACAATTTGACAGATGAAACAAACTGCACTCTGCAGCCGAAGAGTTCCATTTTCAAATGTAGTAATTGCTTTTAAATATAGTTTATATAAATGGCCAGTTCCAGAAACTTATACTGCACCCCAAGTATCGTGTGTTTTACCAACCTTCTTTAGACATTTTTACTATATATTTCTGTTCTAATATTCACTAACTTCTTGCTGAGCGGATTTAGTAAATTTACGAAAGATTCGGGAGTGGAAATACGGTCCGAAACCGAAATTGGTAAACAGAAAAGCTGTAGAGCGATAGCTTATATTTTCTGTCAGTCGCAGAGTTTGATAGTCTAATATTTATCCAACTAAAGTGTGAGATTTCGGGAAATAAAGGCTTGTAAAAGAATACAGAAGCCATAACGATATACAGATGCGCAACCGAGATCTTTTGTAATCATTTTATTTCGTAGGTAATAGAAATTTCACTTGAAATGCGTCATAAACAACTGTTCTCGACATTAAAATTACCACCCATTCCAAATGCTCGTTTACGAGGAGAAGAATGGGCAAGAAACTCTAGGTTTGCTCTTTTTTACTCATCGATACAAAATATTGAATAATTAATAATTTAATACAACATTTAGTAATAACATGAAGCAACCTGAACACCGAGCAGTTCAATCCCATGAGTTTTTTTAATTAAGATATTCGGCGCGGTATAATAGCCCTTGCCACATAACTTTTTTTAACGAAATGTTTAAGTTTATGAAATGGAAAATTCTGAATTTCAGCTGGGATCTTATTATAAAAGCGCACATATTGCCCCTTAAACGATTTATTAACTTTGCTTAGACGGGTTTTACGAGCAGACAAATCGTTTTTATGTCTAGTGTTATTGTTAAAGATGTTGCTCCTTTTTTGAAATGATTCTATATGTTTCTTGACATACACAATGGTTTTAACATTCCTAATGATTCAGAACTGCTGTATGGCGGCCCTCGCATGCTATACTTATCTTTCGTTGTTTGTGAGCATAGGTATCCTGAAAAAGTTTTGTCTTTCAAACTCGTCTCCTCGAGTACATTACTTGGATCAATTAAACGGCGTTTATCAACTCTCTATTGTTTTAGCTCTGCCTTTTTGTTTAACGTGAATTTGAAAGGAGATGGTGAAAGAGGCTCTTAGTTATTTATATTAATTAAAGAAGTCAATTTGCGCTGCAACTTAAAAACTGTCAGTACTGAAGGTATTATCTAATTGAGCACTTTCATTACATTTTTGTGGGAAAGGGCCTTACTGTTCTAAAAATTTCCAAATGAGCAAATGAGCTTGCGAACCATCAGAAAGTAAATGGTCATCGCCGCCCATGGACATTCGCAACCTCAAAGTAGCCTTAAGTGGATTGCTGACCTCTTGGGTAGAAATGGAATATCTTGTAGCGGAGGGATTGGATAGAAGAGGGAATAGGGTGGTGTAGGGGGGAGTGGCTCACATTTCTTGTGTCCATCTCATTCATTTTAATGTGTAAAAAAAGAATTTTTATATTAATTTATGTATAAGAGAGCCATCTTCGATAAAAGTGCATAACTATGAGTAGATCCTGTGAAGCTATGTCATGAGTAAATATGGTAAGAAGTTCGTAAACAGCCTGCATTTACACTGCCATTTGTAGAATTATTTCGAACGGTGACATCCGATCGCTTGGTATTTTTTTTTTAGTAGTCCATTTTTACTCTTTATAATACCCAAGGGAAGAAATACACAACAAAGCAATCACATTAAAAACATTTATAGCGGTCACGTTAAGCTAATAATCCAATAAAAACTTCCACGTAAAAGCTACGAAATAAATTTGTAATTGCATAAAAATCAACTATATACAATACAGACAAAGATACTCATCAACTGCAACTATATCATTTTCTTTTGAGAGACTCAAATTGGTGAGCTGTCGCAAACATTCAGTCGAGAAGTCTTGGACTCTTAAAGAAATATCATACACATCGTTTTATTTTAATCAATTTGTAAGAATAAATTTTAATCAAATTGAATATATTACAATACGACTAAAAAAATATACGTATGGTGCAAATGTATTTCATTGTAAGCTTATTAATTCACGATCCAAAGGGAATTACAGTTAGAATTCAATATCGAATGCTATTTATTACAAGAAAAAAATCATTCAATTGAAAACAACGAACTTGACCTTCTCATAGATCTCAAGCTATTATCATATCAAATATTATTAAAATCGATATTGAAAACAATTAGAGAAGCAAGTATCTCCGATTTATTATTGTGAATAATTCCATATTTTTTTCACTTTGAAAACTATATCTTGCTTACCCACAAAAACCACGATGTTTCTGAGACATTAATTTATTTCAATTTGTTATAACCAGAATTTATTAAATAGCATTATTATTTACTAGCTTCCTCCCGTGGCTTTGTCTGCGTGAACATGGAACGAATTCCCTCTTTTTTTCTGCACATTGATAAATGTAGCTGTGGATTCCTCTACTGCATATCATTTCGACGCCGATCCGATACCAAATACGGTTCTGATTTGAATGAAGCTAGACATCTCGAAAGATTTTTATATTTTCAATAATATAGCTTTTGCACGTGGATTCGCCCGGATGGGCATGAAACGAAATCCTTATTTATTTATTCACTGGGTTTAATAAACGCCCTGCCTATTTCAATATTCCCAATACATTTTTTTCCACTTTAAGTAAATATTATAATTATTTTCATATGTGATAATTTATTCAACTTTTATTGCAGCAATTCCTCGAATAAAAATTATATGTGATTTAATCTAAAGCAATTATATTCATGTAAAGTTTCATTCAAATCCATCCAGTAGTTTCAGCTTGACGTTCGGTCAAGACACAAACAGACAGACAGAAATGTGAAAAAAGTAGCTTATTTAGTTTATGCATTTGTAATAATGTTTCTTCGAATGGAAATTTTTAAAATGTCTGTAATATATAGATATTGACACATAATAATTTTAATATAAGAATTAATATAAATTTAACATAAAAACGTAAGCAGGCAGTGGTAACTTAATAATTATTACGCACTCCCGGGCCAATGAAAGCTTTTTCCAACTTATATATAGAAAACATCAAGTTGCTTTAACGACAAAAAATATGTCAAACCGAAAGAAGGCAAAAGCTTACCGGAACATTCCATAGCATGTCAATTCTCAATACACTTTGAGGCGGCGCGCGACGTGGGGCCTACGGCATAAAGCCATTCTTGAAGGACTCCCTTCCTCGACAGGGGAACATTATAATAATATGCATTGTAAAGGTAACAATATTACTGAGTGCTTTGACATATTACCATCTACAATAGTTTTTTTTCTTCTTATTTTAAGAAAAAACTCTAAAAGACTTGTATAAAGAGCGTCAAATTTTAATTTTCTGTCAAGTCTTCACAAATCTATGCCGTATCAGATTTTAACCGCCCCATTTCTGAAGCAAACGATCCCACAATCTTTTTACTTCATATCGAAGAGCTGGGATAGATCCTTGGCCCTGGCACTGAGCTAGCATGAGGGGCTTTAGAAAGGTCCTCATGTTAGCGCAGTGCCAATCGGGAGTTGCTAACGACCGTCGCTATCAACACATTGTTAATGTCCAGGACCAAAGGCTTAACGTGCCCTCCGAAGCACGAACCGAGCGGTTTAATTGGAGATTTAGGATAACGAGTTGAAAATTTTGGATGTAGAGATCTCGATTTATCTCCGAAAATACGAAACGTATGAAAGTGATCTTTAGTGATACTTTTCCTTCACGTTATTGAGTTAAATTTGTCAGTTGTCTTGACACGATTTATTAACTTTCGGTACAGAGAATAATAAAAATACCTATTTTAAAACAGAAATTTATATTTTTCATGCAAATGAGACAACTCAAGCCTCCAAATCTTCTCCGCAGATTAATCTATACAGACACTCTAAAATGCCAGTTCGATTTAAAACAAAAAAAAACTGTTTTGTCGCATATGACCCTCAAAAATAAGCAAACGTGAACTTGTTTTAGTATGCAGTACCGCGATGTGCGCAGTTTGCGACCGTTACGCTCCACGTCAAATTAATAGCATATCACAGCTTCAACTTAAAAATACATGGGTCAATCGCGCGTAGTCAGAATCAGACCCAGTACGTTTGGAGGAACTGGGTCTTACTTAAGTACCTCTTACCAGCACTTAACTCTTACTAGCATTTAATTAGCATTTCCTTAATGTATCGTGAGTGTATCTACTTGAGTGTATAATTATCAACACTACAGCACATAAATCTATACAATAGGTTGATGCACTGATAATAGCTACATTATATTTATTGATAAAAGTTCTGCATTTAAAGCAACGCTGTGGTTAACTTGCTTATAGCACGAAAATGGACCAGCTCCACTAGTGGGATACCACACTCTCGGAGAATACAAACGTGAAGTAAGCTTTCTCTGTTTGTTTCGTCCAGTGAGCGACAGTCCCGGTGGCCCACTCCCCCATCATCAGATAACCTAGTCCTTCCCAAAAGGCCGCAATGTGTCGATAACGCCTTTTGCGGCTGCGGGTGTCCAAGGGCGGAGGCGACCACCTACTCTCTGGTGATTGGCATGTTTGCTTGCTCTATATAAATGTTATAAAATCATACACAAGTTGACTAGATATGATAACAGAAACGTAAAATAAAATAACACCGAGTAAAAACAACAAACGATCAGCCACCAAAGATTTTTCACCGTCTACTTCTAGCAAAACGGAGTACGACCTGTTTTGTACGCATCTTATATACCGTAAGCCATAAAACGTGACGTCACTCGTTAATTATTTGATTACTTCTATAATTATACAATAATAGTTTCACTATACTCTATTTTATATAAAAATAATTTTAAATATAGCAATGGAAAAAAATCAACTACCTTTTACCACAGAATAAAACATTTATCGATTGATATTTTTTTATTGACATTTACTGTTACCGAATATTTACTGACACGTACAAAGATATACAGCGCCAACAGTTCTAGTCAATGAACTAATGTCATTGGGTTAATATCAGGCACGCGTCTGACCTAGCTGGCGTATTGTGGTCTAATGCCGACCATTCGCTGAAACAGTTACGAGTTTCTCGCGTTCGGAATAATTCGTCTTTACGACCCGGCTACGAGTTATAATAAAATTATGCCCTATCTTATATTGTCTTATAGCACCAAAAGAGAGCTTAATTAATATTTGTATGTACCTAGGCGGCTGAGCTGTGTGCGGTATGTAAGTAGGATGTTTAATCAAATCTGTTTTATAACTTATCTCTTCTACATAACGAAAATAATTGGACATCTTTTCAAAATAGTCTAAAGAAGTGCTATATATTCTAATGATTACAAAATAAACGCATACAGCGAACAGCTGAACGTGTTGACTGTTACCAAAATCAATGTCCTCAATAAGACCTATATTTTGATGTAAACAAGAAGATCCTGACAGAGTGATGGATTTTTAAATTCTTCAAATAAAGCTCTTATATCTGGCAAAAAGAAGAATGAAGTTACTTTACATACTTACTTGACAACCTAACATCTCAATGGCTTGAACTATTGATTAGCTGGAGAGCTTATTACAAAACATTAACGTCAAACTTCAGTCGTGTTTGTAAATTACGTTACTATGCGGCGTTTTGGTAGATAGATATGGCAAATAAATCTTCCATAATTTGTACTTGTAAGTAAGGGAATTTTTGTACTGAATTCCACACAGATAAAAAAAAAACTCTTTTGTGTTTGACTCACCCAGAACTTAAGTCTATAACTTAAACAAATTAACAGCCAACGGCACACTTAGATGGAAGAACCGAATAACTAACTATGTACTACATGACTAACTTTCAGTCCAATAAACTCTATAAGGCAAAATATTATCAAAAAGGAGACCATAAAGTTTAGTAGCATTTTGTGAAGGGCAAAAATATTTTTCGTGGAATACTACATTTATATATTAATTTAATGTTTAAAAATAATATGATATTAAGTGGTTTCTTTGAAGGCTTTATTCGCAACGAAATAGACGCGGATATTAAGTTAATAAAAATTATTTAATAATGGGCATAAAATTCTTGTTCATATTATCGCTGTGTGCATTAATATTTTTAATACAATTTACTGTGGTATCAGATTATTACATTTTTACGGTTAGCTTTTACTTTATGTATTACCGATAAGAATGCATAGGACAGTTCTGATAAAGGAGATCGATTCGTTAAAGCGACAATTATTATATAAAAATACGATATTTTTCATATTTATTTATGATATTTTTCATATTTATTTTTTTATTACAGATCTATCGTAAAATTTGAAGCGCTTAAAAACTATTTCATTTTTTAATTAAGCTTCACTTGATATAGATAGTTTTACGTTTTAAAATTATGTAATGGCAATTCGTAATTGTTGACTTAGTCATTGATTTTGAAGGACCTTAAAGGTATATGTGCTAAAGATAACGGTAACCTACTCGCAAAATCAGGCAATAATAAAATAAAATACGAGCGTTGATAGGTGCACTTTTGAGCTTTGATTTTCCACATTAATGCATTCCATTCCACATTAATGCATTCCATTCCACACATGCATCCATTCTTGGATGGATGCATTCCACACTGCATCTATATGCAGTATGCACAAACAGGCAAAATATGCATTCGCTGAGCCGTTGGCTATTTATTTAGCAAAAGTATTATCAAAAAGACTTCTCGACATACCCTACTGACACAAAAGTATCACTTTTATTTTGTGTGACATAAATCTCTTAGTCGACCAGACGGCTGGTAGACACCATTGCTGTGTGCAAATGAATCTAAGCCGACACAGAGAGTTTGGAAGAAAACAAGTTAAATTTTGTGCATAAAGAACATTTAAGGACAGCGGCGTCGAATAATAAATGAAATGAAGTCATATTTATCCACGTCTCCGTGTACTGGCGAGCATCCCTCACTCACGAAATTTTCTTCCAATGTGAACAAAGAAATTTCACACCTGTACAATTGAATGCGGCAGAGCCGTGCTGCGGCCAATTCGACCGAACATGGGCCGGCTGGACCTGTCATATATCACACCCTCAAGGAATAAACACGCGAAGTAGCAGCTTCCGCTGTTGCCTTTCGTCCAGTGAGTGAGAGTTTCGGTAGCCTACTCCCGCCTCACTATCAGCCCACTCCGAACTCAATCAGATTGTTTTCTTTCTATCCAAAAAGCCAATAACGCACAGATGAGTCATTTGTAGTACTTTGCCCCTTAAAACTCTTATAAAAGTATATAATTGTTCATCGACAACATTTGTATTTGCATGTATTTATATCTAGGTTTATTTTCATTGCACCAAAATTTCGTTATGCTTTTAAAAGCTTAACACGAAGATCTGCAAAAGTTTCACTTAGTATAAAAATAAAATTAATTAAAGTTTAGTCAAATAATATTACTTATAAAAGTATATAATTGTTCATCGACAACATTTGTATTTGCATGTATTTATATCTAGGTTTATTTTCATTGCACCAAAATTTCGTTATGCTTTTAAAAGCTTAACACGAAGATCTGCAAAAGTTTCACTCAGTATAAAAATAAAATTAATTAAAGTTTAGTCAAATAATATTAATTAAATGTTATTTGTCTAGTTTTAATGTATTTTATATTAAAATCGTTGCTTGATATTTTTCCACATAACTTTTAGACAGCATTTTAATTTTTTTATCATTACCATTCTAAACTCGCGCTTATTTTCTAAAAGGTTAGGGTACAAACGACAAATTCCCGCATGGAACGATCTTTGCACATTTTCGTAAGATAAATATGCAAAGATTGCACTTGAATCATTCAAAATATTCTGAAAATAATTAGCTTAGTTTATAAGTGGTCAACCTAATAATTTTATGACCGTATAATTAGGTAAATACAAACAATTGTTGTAAAAGTTGTTAGAATATTAGCTATGTAGCAGCTTAACACATTAATATCTGATTTATTTTTTTAATTTGGAAATAAGGATGACGGCAATATTTTCATTAATTTTCATAAAAGTTTTAATTTTTATTTTGCGGAATATTTTGATTCAGGGTGCTAAGTTAAAATAAGTTTTTCCACAAACTTCATTTTGTTAATTTTTATTCTAATTTCAGAGGCTCTTAAATAGATGTTAAAAGTATTTATACTGGCCCATTGAATTAAAAGTGACCATTTCCGAATATACATATATCATTAATTCTACGGCATTTAGCCTCAACAGGATATATAATATGTGAATACATATGCAATATGAACGTATTTCAAAATTTCATATATCTTTGTTTCTAATTACCAAAACTTGAAATAAAAATAATGTACATGTAGAGTTCATTTTAACAAAATATTCCAATTTCGCTTGACCTCAATTTCACCTCTAACTGACGTATTATATATCGAATGGTCTAAGTCGCGTGCTTTTCATGATAAAAACATGTTAAATTTTGCTGTCACGTCAATGTCAAATGTGACAGATCGCAGACGACATGTTTTATTTTTGGCGCAGTGCAGTTAGTTTCCTCGCACTTCTAAAATTTTGCATACGTCACAGCTCCTAAATATTAGCATTGCCAGCTAGACAAATGCTTACAGTGCTGACAGAAGTGATCCGTCGCCCCCGTCGTGCACGCGATGTCATTTGCTAATTCACAAAACGGGCGTTAATGTTCGTCACAATGGAATTTTCTCGTGATCCATAACTCGGCGATGAATGACGGAAAAAAGGAGTAACGAGGTGCGCATGTCAGACAGTTTTCATTGCTGATTGTAGCGCTGACGAGCTCTAAGCCACTCGATCTCTGTATAACGGGTCAAATGATCCGCTGGATTGAGCTGCACTCCGAGTTCTTCTGTGAATAAACTGCGACAAATTAGGAATTGGGAAAATTCTCAGAAAATCCAGTTTAACCAGCTTTTAGCTCGTCTGTTATATTATTCTGAGGAGCAAACGTGCATGCGAGTCACCGGTGACCAGGTGTCCACCATGACATGGACACTTGCGACCCAAGATAAGTCATTAGTACATTGCCGACCTTTAGGAAGGAATATAATATCCGGTATACGTGGAAATGGGTCACCGGAACTCTTAGAAAGGAATAGGATATATGGCTAAAGGGGAGTAGACTACCCAGGGCCGGATTTAAACTTAGTGCAGCCTCTAGGCATTGTAGAAAATACCACCCAAAACTAAAATATTTAAAGTTATAGTATTGACATCTTATTTTTATAAAATTAAAATAACTAATTTATTGCAGAAATTTTATTATGTTTTATATACCTTCATAACATAAAAGAATATTTTTGTGTTCTTTTTTTGTTTTAATTTTGATACCACTCAAATTTCTTTTTCGCTTTTCAAATATTGCCACAATGAGCACTAGCCCTGAGTGCCCCCAGTGCAAATCCAGCGCTGAAGCTACCGGAACTTTAGGAACAAATAAGATATCTGATGGAGGGGGAGGGGAGTGGGCCGGAATTCTCACTCACTGGACGAATGCTAACAACAAATCTGCCACTCCACGTCTGTATTTCATTAACGCGTGGTGTTACGTTGAATCAGGAGGTTGAAATTACAGTATGTATGGCTGGCTACATCGCTCGGAGAATCAATAGGCCCCAGGAAAGGTAGGTGATACTCTAGTTGTGATCTTTCCTACCATATAGACTATTGATCTATTCGGTAAAGATAGCGAACCACCGTTAATCACAGGTGGCCGAGGGTCATAACTCGTGAAAATCTAGGAGAAGGTGGCTGATGCTCAACGGTGGACGTACAACGGCTGACATTAAAGAACTACAGTCCACAACATTCCGGCGGGCGTGAGCCAAAATCATTCTCAAACCGTACTGCATAAACTTAAGAGTGCCGTTAACCGGCCGGAGCAATAAAACGGAATCACCTCACATTCTGCACTTTCGGCTGAACGCAGTCCGAAAACCATCAAACGAAAAAGCCAGCACACGCCCGCCAGCGCGGGCGCGTTCCGCCGCGAGAACGGCTCGTGCGTGAAATTGTTGCCGTGAAGCGGTCAATGTTATAGAAGGGTTAATAGTTCGCGTTACGCCCTCCGCCCCACAACTCGAACCCGTCGAAAGTCGCGCGTAATTAAATCGGAACGAGGCACGAGGCGGCGCGAAGGCGACGCGCCGCCAGACGGCCGATGGATGTGATGCGGTTATTGACTATAAAACAATAATAATTAACACTTACGTACGTACCGAAGAAGATATATACAATTGTTTTTTGATATATACAATCGATATATGATGTACAAAAGATATATACAATTGTTTTGAAGATGTATACAAGGGTTGCTTTTGTTAAATTAAAAATTGTCTATGCAATTACAAAAATGTATCTGATGTGTATTGTTTTTTGTGTCATTATAAAATATAATTTTGCTTGTTATTAATACTTTATGTAAATATAGTCTCAAATATGGATACACAATTTTCACAAAGAAAAAATATATCAGAATATGCGCTACAGTATACACATACAAGTTTCATGAATGAGAACAACAACAGTCATAGACTAAATATTAGTCTTCAGAAAATCAGGTACATAAATGTGTATTTATTACACTTCAATATCTGTTTTTGTACAGGGGGTTGTGCTCTTACAACCCCTATTAATCACCTAATTGATATGTCGTTGCGGACTGTTCGGACTAACATTGAAATACGCTCCCTATTTGTAGGCATATAGATCTACATTCAGAAAATTACGTTATATTGGAATATGGTTTTCGGGAATATGGCTAAAAATTAAAAACGAATAAAACTTTTAACGATTATTTTTTTCTCTATATAAAATGACAAATTTCTATCAGTGTATGTCAATTCAGAAGAAGCTTATCAGTTTTGCCACGGCACCTTATTCCCGCATTTAGCTATAGTAAAAAAACTACCAAATGTCACTCGAATTTACCAAAGCGGCAGTAACATTTTTTTTTCAAATTGTAAGAAGTAGAATATAAAGCTTGTCCGCCATTTTTCCACTTCTTTATTAATAAAATACTATCTAGATTTTTACCCGAATCAGATTCTTTAATCTGAGCCTTATTTCAGTGGAAAATATTAAATATAAATTTGAATTGTTGTGTGTTCGTTTGTCCGGTTGTATGTTTGCGTGTATTCTTTCTTAATTATGCCCCAAGAATCGACTGAATCATAACAACATTCTAATTATACCATTATTTGTATACAACCTGTATGTAGTTATGATTCTTTTAGAACTAGTCATTAAATCCTAGTTGGAACTTTTGCTTACGTTTTACCACCACATCGATTTTCTACATTAATAACGGAAAATACAATAAGCAGAAGCGAGAAATTGATTTGGTTCATCAATCATCAGGCTGCACCAAATGGGTTGAGTGCGGACCTCTTACTTTAAAGTAGCTTTCAAGAAGCTCTGCTTTTATCGATCCGCATGAACAAAAATACTCAAAATATGTACAATGACATTCATAATAATATTTTAATATGTGAAACACACTGTTAATCCAAGCATTCGATTTGGAAATTCATGGTGTTTTCGTATATATAAAAACAAAAAAACCAGTGATTATACGGTTTTTTTTTTAACTTTTAACTTTCTGAACTAAAAGTTACAAAATGGAACACCGTGAGAATTATTTACCGGTTTATCCGTTCACCACAATCCTGTTTATCATTGAATGGTATCGATATGAGCTGTGAATCCGACGTATTTATAAAAAATATTTTTTTATCGATAATAAAACAACGGAGCGTTTTAAGAAGTTGACAATATTTTTATATGTGTTTATTTTTCATTACTACTCGTATTTGTTTTTGCTCATGGCGGAAAAAGTGCGACAAAATACTCTCTTAATTACAAATATTGCACCAAACGGCCCAATATTAATTGTTATCGTACAACGTTTAATATTTATTTTAGAAAAAATAAAACGAGGCTTAACATATTTACAGTTAGTAAAATAAAAAAAAATATAAAAATATTTTTTTCAATATTTTGACCTTTCAATTTCTAAAACACTATTTTTTTTATTGTGTAAAGTAGTTGTTAACAATATTCTCGCTCGCATTCGATATGACCCTCTTTTGAGATTAATCTCAAGTATTTTCAAATGAATACTAAAAGAAATATTTTTAAATTTTGGTACAAAAACATATCAGAGTAAACAAATAATTTAGAATTTTCAACTTAAAACATAAGTATAATCATAACTTAACGTGAGGATTTGTAATCTGTTCCATTCGAATGTTAACCTCGACAAAAGCACAGGCCAAATTACTATGTTATTAGGGAATATAATAAGCACGACCGTGTTTTGAGTTTTTTCTACTGAATTCGGGGAAAAATGAGATATTACGGTGTAATGTTGGCTCGTTAGATTAAACATGACTCGGCTTTATTTTCCTTCTTTACGTCGACAGATGTTGCACAGAAAGCGTACCACAAAACGGCCAGTATTATTCCGAAATTTCCAACGTTATTGAGTCTAAAGAAACCATAAGAATTTCAACGAGAATAGGGGAAAAATTACAGTGAATGCAGAAGATAATAATGGGAGTCGAACTCGTGATATTTATCGCGTTGACGGGGATTATTTTAACACTACGCCCAATTACGATCCACCGTCGAGCTTTGCATGTTCGCTTTCTTCATAAGCCGAGACTGGGAGTTCAGAGCTAGCGATCCGATTGGAATGTCTTAATATTTCATAAAATGTCGTCGGTTTTCATATGTTTTATATGCAAATATTCCGTGTCGGGGTGATCAATCTACCACCGAGGCCTAAACTCCCTGCCATCTTATTATTTCACATCGAGAGACTCGAGCCTCAAGCCATCCACGCTAGTTCAGTGCACGTTATGTATTATTAACGACCGTTGTCACCGTCTTCCCGAAACGCGGAACGAGTGATTTATTTTGGTGAGGAGCGATCGAATCGGAGACGATGGGGCCCAGTGCCTTCTCATTCGAAGGTGACAAATGTTCATATGTTCGATATAATTTGATGTATAGAAGCGATCAAAAGGCAGTCAAATAGACGACCTGGACTGGCCTGTAGACGACTTGCCTACCTTCGTTCTAGAAAAATTGCACAATATAGTTTACCTTTTTGACTGAATTATAAAATCATAGTCGACATATCACTATATTATCTTTATTTTATACGAATGCGCTGAGTTTTAGTTTGTAATGAAAGTGGCCTGAAATCGACTTTTGTATCAAACTATTTAATATTAGTGTGAATTATAAGCCTGAAAAAACACAGGCCTAATCTATTTCGACATCAAAGAAGACATCTATCATACAGACGATCCCTCCTCGCCGCTGATGCCGTGCGGTAATGGTACATCACTAAACAGCAAGACGGTTGCACGCCCCAAAAACCGTAATGTAAGTTCATGTTCCACATACGCCTGCGCGTGCGCACATCGCACACTCGTGTTCTGACGTCAAAGAGAGCGAATTTAGGTTTATTATGAATTTCGTTCACGGACAGATGGAAATGCGAGGTTAACATTCAGTAGGGTTTATGCGAGCGATCTTAGCAGAAACATCTAGATCTGTTTAAATCAATGTTAAGTTTATTAGCTTCGAAAGTATTTGATATAAATATTTCTGAATTATTTTGATGCTTATAAATAATATAGACAACATATTTAAATATACAAAAGCTACGTATTTACCTAGTAACGTTCTACTTTCAACGATGCGGTAATAATATAAAAATAGACTAGTATAGCGCAATATATTTAATTGCATGCAAGAAACATGAAAGATTCAAGGCATATGGTTCTACAATAAGCTTATAAGTGTGACATACCCGCGTTGCATATTCTTAATTGATATATAATTTCCGAGGTGATGTATTTATATTCTAATAATAAATACGCAACATTAAAATAAGGCGATAGTCACTCGATATGAAGGGTCGAGAAATAAAATATAAAGTTAACAAATCTTCACGTAAATAGATTAAGTTTAATACAATGATTCATAATGCGTTTCACAAATGAATATCTACAGTCGAATGTTTAGGTGCTCTAACCGACGTAATACGGCTACACTATATGAAGATTTATCACAAATAGAAACATGCGCCAATACAAAAAAAAAAAGTGGCACTCCGGGAGTGCCGACAGAAGTAAAAACTTGAACAATTACGTGTGTATTTTTTGAATCGTCAGGAAATAATTTATTGGTTATGAAATACTTTTAAATGAAATGTTTTTTTACACATTATTATAAGTAAAAACTCGGTTATCCGGCCCTCAGTTATACGGATTCGCGATTATCCGCACTGCCAACCGCGACCGATGTATTAAATACCTACAAGTCGAATTTATGCAAGCGTGAACGTGTCAGAACTGGCATTACCCCCGCTCGCGCCCCGCGAGATCTGGGCGCCTCGCGTTTCGCTTAAAGACAAAATAAATATTATTGATTCATTAAAAAAAGTAGAAACCGGTCTTAAGTTAGCTGATAAGTATGGTGTAGGTACATCCACGATAAGTGATATTAAGAAGAATACCGATTCAATTTTGTTGTACACTGGCAAATTAGATAGTGATGACCGGGGGTAAACATCGGAAAATGATGAAGAAACCGAAAAATGAACTTTTAGAAGACACTTTATATTGTTGGTTTTTAGAAAAACGATCAACTAGGCAACTGATATCTGGTCCTTTACTCTGTGAAAAAGCATTACAGTTAAATAACAAATTAGGTGGCAATGAATCATTTGTGGTAAGTAACGGACGGTTGTACAGATTTAAAACTCGTCATGGAATTCGTGAATCGGAAAGGTGAAAAAATGTCAGCTAATGTAGATGCAGCAAACTCTTTTAAAGATGATTTTAAGAAGAAATTGAATGAAAATAATTATGCCTCGGATTTTGTTTATAATGAAAATTTTCTAGAAAATATAGTCTATCGAAGTTTTTAGTTTGCATCCAGCTACATAAACTACACCCACTGCTCAACAACATAAAGTTTGGAGATGACGTCCAGAGTGCGTCGAACTCCAGAACCTTCTGTATTAAAAAGCTTTCATTTCTATTCTAAAGCGACTGAACAGGCTTCCGTTCTATCGTTGATAATAAAAAAAAACAAACTGACAGACTTCGGCGGAAATTGTATTATTTAACGGAACAAGCAAATGAGAAGTCGTGCTGAATTCTTAATTTCAGATCGCCTTCTAAAGACGGCGCAATTGTTTCGTGGGAATATAGCAAGCCCTCTTTATTATTGTTCTTTTAGCCTTGGGTAGGAAAAAGGAAGCAACGGGACAAAATTTAGTAGGTATTTAATTTGCTTCTCTTTGAGGTGAGAAAGTGATTAATTAATTTGTTTCCTACGATTAAGTGGCTTGATATATATATATACTATACTCACTATACGCTGCCTTCTCACAAGTCTTAGCAATGTACAGACTTATACGCACTTACTAACACACGTACATCGCTCGGATGAGAGCAAGTATTAGACAGTGTGCAATATAAGATGCACATTTACGCTTGCTCTCTTGCTTTAACTCGGAAATGTACAAGTGCACACAATACTATAATGCTTAATAGATGACAATGGAGAGGCTAAGAATGTATTCTATCTTATTCTCTCACCGACTTAATCCTATATATTTGTGTGTGTTTGTCTCTGTCATGACACATTTACATTTCATTGTTTCAAATCACAATGGCAACAAATCAAAAATATCTTTATATCGTAGGTAATATAATTACACTTGAAATACATCATTATGGCATTGACGTTAACACCATTTCGAATGCTGATTCATTTTTCGGTTTAGCTCAAAGATACATCATAGATAGTCAATAGAACTAGCACAACATTGGAAAATTATATGAAACAGCCCGATAGTCGAGCAGTTTAGTCCCATGGGTTTTCTTTTCGTTACTATATTCATATATGGCATATTAGCCCTTACTAGATTTTTTTAATGAAAGTTTTACATTTATGACATGGAAATTTTGAATTTCAACTGGAATCTTATTATAAAAGCGCACTCATTGCCCTTAAATTGTTTGTTAAATTTGCTGAGTCTGGTTCCATGAGCAGCAAGGATAATCTTATGTTTAGTGTTAATATTATGAATATCGCTCATTTTTTGCAAAGATTTTATATTTCTTTTGACATATATCAGGTTTTCGTATATGTATTGTAACGGTACAGTTAAAATATTAATTTCTTTAAATCTTTCTCTGAGAGATGCTGTTGGTTTCAAGTTATAAATGGCACGAATAGCCGGCTTCTGCAGCATAAGAATTGTATTTATATCGGCTGCATGACCCCATAATAAAATTCCATATGTCATGAGGCTATAAAAGGAACTAAAATAAACTAATCTTGCCATGCTTTCATTTGTAAGCCATCAAATCCTGACTGCATATGCTACCGAGCTAAGCTTTTTCGTCTATTTTGTTATATGGAAATTCCACTGTAACTTATTATCTAAAGTCAGACCATGAAATAGGGTCGTATCCACAATATAGAGTATCTAATCCTTAACCATTATGTTTGTGTCGACAAATTTAGTATCAGATAACTTTAATTATTTTTATTTTGTTTTCATTGAGCAAAAGATTATTAATTGTAAACCATTCGACTACTTCTGAGATAGTACTATTTACTTGGTCCAAATCTGGTTGTTGCCTATTAATCTTAAAAAAGTAAGGAAGTATAGTTAGTAAACAGTACAATCCCATGCTCGTCCTGTACAAGGTGTAATAGATCATTAATATAAACTAAAAATAGAAATGGTCCAAGAACTAAATCCTGTGGCACACCGATACTGACTGCACATCCCGAAGACGTCTCACCATTAATATCAACCCTCTGAACTATGCCACTCAAATATGACTCCAGAAGTCCAAGTGAGAGACCCCTTTCTTAATCAATGTATCAAGATGAACGCAATCAAATGCCTTGGAAATTTTACTTACAGAAGTTTCACTTCAAAAGATCGTATTTCTTGTTTGACAAATTCTAAAAATTTTTCTTGGTAGTTCAAGGAAGTTGAACATTTCTAAGCAAACTATTATTAATATTTTTGGAGTTATATTACACATATTGATTTAAATGAAAATACAACAAGTATTTAAGTTTTGGATAAGTAAACAAGAGAGTTGGATTAAACTAGGTAAAAACTTTAGCAAATGTTGTTCCAAATCGTGAATTACTATACTTTATATACAAAAAAGTACGATTTGCGGGAGTGAAAACAAAAATGAAAATGACACTAGTCAATCGCAGCTCGAGCACCTGGACATTTAGGACGACGCGTCAGAAGGGTGAGTTTCTGTAATGTCATTCCTCAGGCTGCCCGGGCGCTTATATTTTTTGGTGTAAACGTGACCAAAATTTTAAAGGATACTGCGAGTTAAAAGTGTTCATCTTAGCATTTATTCGGGTTTCGTGATGATTAAATTGTACAGTTGTATTTTTTTTTTTGTTTCGGGTTTGCAGGTATATTTATTGTAATTTGAATTCTTCAACTTCGAGGTACATCAGGGCTTATTAAGGTGATATTCGAGCTGGTTATTGGATTTTCCTTGAATGAGCAATGTAAATCGTGCGGTTGTTGTTCAAACGTTCGGCGGTAAACGGACAAGAACGATAACATTTTGTTTTTATTTAATATGTAACTTTAATTATATAAAGCGGGCGGTTCATTTTTTGTTTATTATAAAGCGTATATATTTATTTATATTTAATATTGCTATCTACGATTAAGTTAAGCGGGTTTTCTTAGATATGCTATACAAAAAAATGCGGAAATTTAATTAAACTGGCCGAGAGCATGTCAGACCATGCTTATTATAGGGTTCCGAAGCCACTATTACAAAGAAACGCACTACACTTTTTCCATGTTTCCCGTAAAGAATAGTTAAAGGGCAATTTAGTCGCCTATAACTAGAAAAATAAATAAGTATGTCGACTATTACTATTACATTAAACTAGTGTAAACTAAAGTGAATCAGAAAAAGAGCGTATCTTCATGGCATTTATGTCTTTTTGTAGAGAAGCGCAGTTTTTCTGTAATAACTCGAAAACCGTATATCCGATTATATTTCAAATAATTTTCGTTGAAAGTATTTATCAAGCGTTACGTTTGTTATTTTCTTCACGCTTTTAAGACATAGAGTTTAAAAAATAAAAGGGGGACACTATTTCTGCTAATTTTGCAGCGTTTATTTCCAAAATTATTCCATAATAAGTGCTTAAAAATTTTGAAGTTTTTTAAAATAACTTTCTAAATAGGTGCTACTCGTTGAAGTTCTTGGAAAGAAATTTTTTTCTGCTTCTTTTACATGTATGGAGTGCCACGAAATGTTTATTTTGTTAATTACTTAAAAGATTAAGTAGCGGCTTATGCAAGACAACTACACTATAAATTTCATCAATATACGTCTTGTAGTTTTTGAATAAAATGTGTGTGACATACGGATGAACAAACGGACCGATAGATGAACATGACGAAACTATAAGGTAGGTATTTCTTAGCGAATTAGAATTATTATTTTTACTATGAATTAGTTTATATCATAAATTGCGGACATATTCTAAGATTTTTTTTTGATTTATAACATTTCTTTTTAATGTTTTATTTTAGAGTTTACTAGTTTACGTACATTTTAATACGAATTTGAGATTTATTGCGGATATCGGATAACATTATTTAATATAGGTCAATGCTTAGTTCTTTTGTGTTATATACCTGTCGGCGGGCATTATTATCATATTGCAGTATATTTTTGATGGGAATCCTCGGAAAAGGGTTCCGTGGGCGCGCAGTATTATTGTTTTCATTTTACACTATAATTTTTCCTTTCTTTTTCTCTCTTCATCATACTTGCGCGATCCTCGGACTAGGGTTCCGCGGGCGCGCAGTATTATTGTTTTCATTTTACACAATAATTTTTCTTTTCTTTTTTTTCTTTTCATCATACTTGCACGATCCTCGGACTAGGGTTCCGTGGGTGCGCAGTATTATTGTTTTCATTTTGCACAACAATTTTTCTTTTGTTTTTCTCTCTTCATCACACTTGCATGATCCTCGGACTAGGGTTCCGCAGGCGAGCAGTACTATTGTTTTCATTTTACACTATAGTTTTTCTTTTCTTTTTCTCTCTTCATCATATTTGCACGATCCTGGGACTAGGGTCCCGTTGGTGCGCAGTATTATTGTTTTCATTTTACACAATAATTTTTCTTTTCTTTTTCTCTCTTCATCACACTTGCAGGGATCCTCAGGCAAGGGTTCCGGGAGCGGACAACAATATTATTTGTTTTTTCTTTATATAAAAAAGATTTTTTTTTTCTTATTGCGTGTTTATGCGAGTGTCATACTTTTTCATACTCATTTTGGTGAAAATATTTTGGGGTTTCGTAAGAATGTTTTTTTAAAATTTTTTTATAAATTTCGTGTAGTTTTTTTCTTCTTTAACATATGTCTAAAATGTAATGTAAGATGTTTTACAAAAATATTTAACAGTTTTTAAAACCTGCTAGTCTGATAAATCCATAAAATAAAAATAGATTGCGGGCACGATTCGATGATATTCCTGAATATAGAACCCAGTTCATGGAGGCATACGAAGCATTGTTGACGACGTTAGATGATCTCAAGCCTGAGCATGAAGCTATACTGACAGAGATGGCCGACTTCCTCAGAATTTTTGAATTAGCGGGTTCGGATTTAGCGGAATATTCTCAAGTTGGAGACTTAGTTTTAATTAAGAAGGACAATATTTCTTCTCTCCAGTGGCAACGCGGACGGATTTTAAGATTGTATCCTGAATGGGATGATGTTAGATACATGAACATCTACCTGCTTTTTACATAGAGCGATTGCCAGCTTTGCACGTCTACCAATACAGTAAGCAATAACCTGCTTAGGATGGGGGATGTTTATGCCATTTTTCCCCTTTAATATTATAGTTTGTCTTCCCTAGACCATAAACAACTGATAGATGCGGGGCGGGCGGGATATGCGGTGCAGACGTCATACAGACTTGCTTACGCGCGAACGAGTGAAAGAAAGAGAAAATGCGGGTCGGTGCGGGATTAGTATACTTTATATACAAAAAATATAATTCGCGGGAGTGAAATCAATAAAATAAAAACATTGCCACTAGACGATCGCGGGTCGAGCGCCTGGACCTTGGGACGGGCTTCAAAAGGATGAGTTCCCGCATAAACTGATCATTCCTCAGGCCGTCCGCGCGATGACTAGATGTAATCCTCGCCTATCCGACGCGGCTATGTTATCGCTTCATTTGCCGTTTGTGTAGGCACATGTCTCAAAAATTTTTTTTTTATTTTATAGGAAAAAAATTCAAACTTTATTCTTTAGTCATTTAAGGAAAAAAAATATTAAGCATTAAAAAAATATCACGTTCGCTCATCACATTTTCCCGTAAGAATTTCCCTTCACCACACTTCTAGATTATGTTGAACGTAAAATACATATTTCTTATTTTAGCTACCATAAAATTTTAATTGCAAACGTGTACAATAATAATCCCACCATCAAAGCAATTATAATAACAGTAATTCTAAAATCTGTTACACTTTCTACACTTATCTCTTTAATAAAATTGCTTTTACTTAACAAAAAAGTCCTTTTTGTTCACACCTTACTTTCCCTAATCATTTTAAACAGCAAATATACCCGCCCGGACAGCTTGAGGTATGTCAGTTTGGGAGCTTAACTTGAATTCCCTCCAAAAGTCCAGACGCTCAGCACATAATCGTCTAGTGACACTATATAGTATTTGTTGTATTTGATTCCACTCCCGTAAAGTAGTTTTCGTAAGTAAACTTGGTTAATCCCGTACCGGCCACCGTTTTCTCTTTTTTCACTGGATCGCATGAGCACTCACTTCCAAAGACAGACAGACGGCAAGCAAGAAAACCGTGGTCTCCCCGTCTATCTGACCCGCCCTGCGTCCATAGTTATCGATGGTCTAGGAAACCAAACTACAATGTAAAAAGGGAAAGATGGTTTAACCAACAAATAGAATAAAAATTATGTACAACCTAAATATATTAAATATTCTTTAGGCAAGTATGAGAAAACGGTTCACATCTAAAAGGATTTCTCAGAAATTGGATGCAAATAATATTTTCTCCTAAAGTTCCGGCTACATCTGGCGCGGGCTCGGCGCGTCCGGCGGCGCCGCGTCGTCGGATCTTCTCACGCGCCTGGGTGTTTCGGAAAATATGTTCCGGATGTGATAACCGTAAAGATGAGATTGTCTCTTTTTTCAGCGTGTCGTATAGAATGTTGTGGAATCTTTTTCATTTTCTCGGCATTCTCCTTTACAAACAACGATTCGGGATAAAGCTAGCCCAAAAATGGAAAATTAACAAAAGATCGATATATAAAGCTCGTTTTTAATTTATCAGGATGACGAGCTATGATAACTATTTTTAATTTTGTTACATCTAGTTTTTTTTTTCGTTTACCAAAATGATGACGTCAGGACAATAAAATATAACTTGAATAAAATTAATTACATTAAAAATGGTAATTAATTAAAACCATTTCACATTTTCTTGTGAGTACTTATTTTTTACGCTTTTAAGGTCCAAGGTCACAAATATAAAGCTGGTATAAAAAACCATTTTATGTCAAAAATTTGAAAATATTAAATCTATGCATTATTCGTATACAATTACATAGCGACGTCTTACCTAGCTAGTCATCTGACACATTTGATCGAAAGATCAATTTTCAGGATCTTTAACCGTCTACAAGGATAATAACATTTTTTCAAGAATAAAACAAAAAAGACACTATTTAAAGACAGGAAAGGTTAGGTTGAATAATGTTTAATAACAATAATTAGAATAGGAAAGTTTGAATAATACAGATAGGTACATTAATAGCACGTGGCTTTAGCACACTTTCTGGCATACAAAATGGCTGCCAATAAAAGCACTGTTGAAGATTTTGCCATTAATAACACTGAACAAAATTTATTATTATTTTCATGATGGAATATATCAAAATATTATAACTTTATGGTTCATTGTTAAAGCAATAAAATATCAGTCATTGTTTTTTTAATGAAATTTACATATTTATATTTTTTATCACCTTTTTCAGGTACAATCCATTACGAAAACCATTTAATTAAAAATCATCATACGTTATTTCTTCTTAAAATTTTTTCGTTGTTCCATGCATCAAATTAATGCATGTTATCCGCGTGCTATGTAAACTGACTATGTAATATTTTGAGATATGAGTAACAAAGGATTTTCGAATTTGACGTGTTTGCATTACGTTGAATATTTTTTCGAAAAGTCTTGTCATCAATCGAGAAGATACCGGGTTTGAATCCTGAACAAGACGACTAGAACCGATGAATTTTTAAATCAACAACTTTTAACAGCCCTTTCGTACGTTTAGTAACAGGATGAGTAGTCGCTCCAGAATGTTGGTACCGCATTGGTGACAAAGGTCATTAGTAACCTCCAATGCATACGGGACAGCTTGAAAGATTTAAGAACCGAGCCAATATGATGAAGACATTCATTCATATTACTACGAAATTTTAACATTATATCGTTAGTATTACACATACAATTGAGCAAAATGAGCACAAGATGATATAGTATATAAGCATTGTACCGATCGGAGGTCTGAGATTTGTATATAAATTCCCATATAATATATCGTTCCCAATTTATAATTTGTTAGAGCTTTTTATATCAAGAAGTATTTATGTACATATTTTTTTATTGCTTATTTTACCCTCTTAGAGAGAGAGAATTTTAAAAATGTCACAGAAAATAATGTTTACAAAATTAGATTATTTAATAGAAAAATATAGGCATTCCAAATCTAAATTCTCTATATTTTTAAGAACTAAATTATAACACCGCTGAAAAAACGGTCTACAACGGGAACATTTTCACGCAGTGATTTTGTACTGGTTTAAATGTCGACTTAAACCAGAGGAATCATTTAAAACACTTTGAATGGCGTTCAATGACAAAAGCTCTTTTGAAGCGGCTGCTTACGGCTGCATCGACTAATTTAAGCGCGGACGAAGAAAGAATTGGCCGCGCTTTGGTGATTATTCTAGAAGAAAACGTGCGGGCGATGCAGATTCAAAACAAGAGAATGAGAAAATTACATACGTAGATATTCATTATATACTGCAAATCGAATCGGAAAGTGTGTATGAAATTGTACAAGGATGTGTTTGGCTGAAGAGGACAGCTTCACGCCGGGTACCGCTCAATCTGACGCAGGCTTAGGAGTAAAATTGAATCAGACTCGTCTAGGCGGGCCTATAGTATAGTTACGACCGACGAGTCATAAGTTTGTCAGTGCAATCGAGAAACTGAGCATGTGTCTATTTAAAAATGAACCAAATTAAAGCGAGCGAGGAGTGCGGGCAAAATTTGAATAACAAGGCTCTCTCTATAACGGGTTATTTCATGTGAGCGTCCTTGCGAGATCGAAGGGGTATCGATGCCGAATATTATGTTAACAAAGTTTGTCAAAATATTTTATTATCGTCAACAGCCAACAACCAAACTCCGCCCTATGTGGGTTACTTACTTCACCATAACACCAGATTCGCACACTCAGCACTGAAAATAAGGGATTATTTTACCAACACTTTAAATCAGACAATTGCGATTACAATTCCGGTTTGGCACTGCGCCACTTTCTATGTTCACAAAAATAAAAAAGCGATTCAAAGGAAAACACTTTCATCAAAGGATGATGTACTTGCTGCATGCGTGAAGGCGGTTGAGAAGGTACCTGACGCGGGCTGGAAAAATTGCTATCAAAACTTGTTTAAACGTACGAAACTCTGTATAGACGCCCATGGAGGGTGCCTTGAAATGATGTAATTTAAAAATAATAACCTGCAATTTATTTTTGGAATATTACAGAAGTTTTTGAGATTCCCATATGGGTATAATCATAAAACCAAAATTCCCTGTAGCCAGTTTAGCGATGTTGGCTCGACAATAACGAATCAGGCAGGAGTTTTCTCAATAAAATATTCAAACCTCTATTAAGCTTTTGGGATTGAATTTTCTTGTGACATATACCTAAAGTTAAGTTACTGCCTAAGTTGTGGTCAGGGTCCCTGTATACAATCCGTATTTACAAATCCATAACGTCAGTAATTGTATAAACAAGTCACTTTGAATAAACGCACAAGCCAAAAAAACGTTCTTAACGTTACGTTAGATTTGCTTTACATATTTTAAACATTAAAAGAAATATATAGTAAATATTCCTAAGTTTTAAATTGAATCAAAAAAGTTCCTGCACTTGTATATATAAATATGAATGTCTATAAATGTTAAAATACGAAATGAACAATAATAATTATATTATATGTCATGTAGATCATATTCAAAATTACAATAATAACTGCTACTATAATGTTTCGATTAGACATTAAAAAAAACAAATCGCTCTTTTTTCAAAGTTTAAATAATTAATAAATGAATTCATAAAATAAATAAGGAAAATGTAACTTTCCATTAGCGTAATGTAACATCGTGCAGTTAAAATTAAATCATTTGAAATTTTTCATTACAGCAATTAATTTTAATTGCTGGGATACGGAAAAGTAACATTATTAATTTATTTTATTATTACTTGATAATTATTGACAGCTTACATTCATTTCACGTATTACGTATATAAGCTATAAAAGTGGAAAAAAAAACATCAGACTTATCGGGGTTCTGCAACCGAGCAAGTTTTTTTTTAATTAAAGAAAGTCATTACAAGTTTTTATTTAGTTTCGCCTGTTCAGGTACGGATGTGGATAATCAGAGCTTACAAGTTAAATTTGACCCACATCTTAGTATTTGAATTAACTGAAATTTTGCACACATTTATGTAGAAAAATAATGCAATATAATGACACCGGCTTGTTGCTATTCATGCAACAAACCGGCACTGACTTCCGCATTTATGACGTTCATGACGTAAATCGTTTATGACGCATTTGAAGTTTAATTTCTATTACTTAAAAAATAAAGCCAATTTTGATTTAATTTGATTTGGCATGATTTGCATTGTAATGTTAATTCTTTATATGTAACGGAGCGAATGAAAAGCATTGCAAATTATTAACTAACCAAAATATTATGTCTCCATAACATTAATTGAAAATCACAATATCATACGTAAATATAAAGGCCAATTACTTTGTAAATACTTAGAAATATTTTTTTATTATAAACTCACGCCTATTTCCCCGAAGGGTAACCATACACCACATACTTCCACACGGCACGATCTTCGCATATCTCTCTTACCTCGCCTTACTATGCCACCAATTTGGCCTGCATAGGATTTCCTAAGGCGGCCCTCGCCGACCTTTCCATCACACATCACGTGTAAATTTCTTTTGTCAGTCTACTTTCGTTCATCCTTTTGAGACGACCAAATCACCGCAACGTACCTTTTATACGGTATGTTGCTGTTATAAATAAAATGAAATATAACTTTGATAATAATAATAACGAAACTGTTTATTTGTATGTTATGTTAATAAGTTGTTATAAACTAATTCTAACTATCTTTATATTTGTATGATACTAATAAAAAAATACTAAAACAGTTATATGAAACTACACACAAAAGCGAAATAAGAAAAAATCTAAATACAATAAAATAAGAACTCCAAAAGTAATTTCTTGTACATTATTTAATGCCATTGTTAGACGCGAAGACAACAATGATATTTAGCTGTTGCCCGTAACTTCGTTCGCGTGGTGATTATGAAATGTAACAACGTTTTAAAAGACGCCTGGCCTTCATTTCTTCATTGTTTTTCATCACCCATAGAAAATCTTAGATGTCATGTTATGGAGTCCTCTTAAAAACCCACCAGCGAGAGCTCAAAGCCCCCATGTTTAAGAGTTCTTTCACGAACAAAATTTACTTAAAAAACTATAAAGTTATGGATAGTCAAACACATTTTTTTCCTCCAAAATTCGCACTGTCAAAAAATCTAAAGGTTGGTAGGTACCATTTGTCCAAATCTAATCGGTAGATAATCCAAATTAAAGATAGGGAGATTTTTTAATTTACTGCCTGTCTAGGCTCCAGGTAATATAAAGTTTTAAATGGTTATATCGTAACTTAACTTTAGGTGTACGTAACGAGAAAATTAAATGCTAAAAGTCTGATAGAGATTTGAATATTTAATTAAGAAAACTTTTTCATGAATCGTTATAGTTGAACCAACACCACTAAAGCTGGCTACCACGGCGAACATTCCCATAAAGGGCTATGTCACGGACCTTGAAAATAAGAAGCCGCCGACCTCGAAACTCTATTTCCCTAATACTGAACCTTATGTACTTCAAGTACATTTTCTACTTTCAAAAGTTCTTCCCCCTCGTAAAGCATAACAGCTCTCCCAGGGTTGATCCGTACACGGCGCCAGAGATTAGTCGTGCGGCGTTTACAACCCCGCGAAATATTCACTTTCTTCTCGCATCGTGAGGGTTTCACAACATTTCCCGTGGTAAGATTAAGGGAAAAAAAAAATGGAGTTTTAATAGAAAAGTTTGAATCCCGTTAACAGAGTTAATAAAATTTCATTTGGACCCCTAGAGCTTTTCATTGCACGAGACGGGAAAAATTGTATCAAACGGAATCAAATCAAACAACTTCCTTGACAAAATTAGCGGTGACCGCCGTCTGTCTATCGAGAAAGTAAATTGATTTATGACTGCAAAAAAAAATTTTTCATTGCGAGGAGCACACGAACATGCTAGCCACTAGAGCGGACAGTCACCGCCCCCCATGGACGCTTGCAACCGCAGAGGAATCACCGATGCGTTGCCGGATTTTTGGGAAAGAACGGGATACGTGACGGAAGGGGAGTAGACCAACTAAATGAAATTTATTTACAACTTTATCCATAGTCTAAATGAAATAACTAATTCTCTACAAATGGGAATACTCTGCGGACTAGGGAGTAACAAATTGACTGGTAGAATATTTAAAGTCGGTAGAGCTCGTGTGTTGTTAATGACCGCGCTTAATACTCAGAACTAGTTTAGTAGGATTAGTAAGAGTACAATGGTTTTACTAAGGAGCAATGCCCAATGAAGACACTGAAAAGTAGCATTAATTGAACTAATTATACGCTATGAAAGGTATATGTAATTAACGAATTGTAATCTTGCAGCCTTTGAAAACTTCCCGACTTTATTCATAGTTAAAGTATATAAAATCACTTGATGGGCAAATAAGTATATACATTATATACACACACATATATATATATATATATAATGGAAGTAACTTCTTTATCCAGGCATTAGCTAGAGATTACTAAAATCATCGATATGGGACTTTAACAATTCGACGCGATGCATACATAAATGGTTTTAGATTACTTCTTTTCAAAATTCTATACACTCCTCACCACTTTAAGGAGTTCTGTACCCCTGAAACAGAAAATCTTATAGGATCACTTCGTTGTCTCGTCCGTCTAATGAGACCCTTTTTTCGAGAACGCGTGGAGGTATCAAGTTGAAATTAACGATTAACCGCAGAAGCAATTAACCACTTGCTTCTGCGGTCTCTTGAAGATTTAAAAAGAAATTAAGTCAACGGAATCAAAAATACGACTGTTCATGCGTTACATTTTGAAACACGCAAGTTAATGAAAATCCATAAGGTACTTCCCATTGATCTGGATTCATAAAATTTGACAAAGAAAAAGGTCTCACAGCATAAATAAAGTAAGAAATCTAAAAATCGATTATTATTTATAGTTGCATCGTATGAAAAAATATTTTTTAATGATTACAAAGTCGCACTCGCAATTGGAGTAAGGACCGTCATGTAGACGAATGTATGAGAGACCATTCGTTAACGTCGCATTATGGAAACTTAAGATTTCCGGAAATTTAAATTTACTAAGAAAATAAGAATTAAAAAAAAAAGGCATATGTTGCAATATTCCTGGTGACAAATCTCGCCAGAATCGATATCGAAAATAGACAGAAATCATCGTGACTCTTACAATGGACGGAATATCTCCAAAAATAACCGATTTTGTACGGAACCCTCAGGGAGCGAGTCCTATTCACACTTGTCCGCTTCTTTTTTATTTGCTTTCCCAACCCTTAACGCCCAATGAAGCGGGCGGGCGACTGCTAGTAGATGAATAAAAATAGATATAATTAGTGCTGACTTGGCCGCCGCACCGTTCGCTTGGAAAAAGAACTAACGACTCTGTATTTATATCGAAGCCATTATAATCCCTTCCCCGTTTCCAGTACCCACCGGTTTATTTTTAAATTTACACGGCATTGTTCCTCAGATGGGGTGAGCAGAGGTGATTGACTCAGTGCGTCTACGAATTTATTTTTTATTCGTTTCAAAATGCGTTTTCGATCCTGTTTCCGTTGTCTATTCCAATTTCAAATCAGTACCGCTCTCAATCTCAATCATCCCGGAACCGGAGTTGATGGTACGGGACATAAACCACATTTAAAATAAAATTATGACCGATTTTTATACGTGACTTAGCGCCGGATGATTCAATAATTTGATAGGGAAAATTGAAAATAAAATATTCTATTTCTAAGCCTTCTTAAAATAAATATAGCCATTCTAAGTCCAGAATTTTAATTGCTTCGATAATTTTGCATTGACGAAATTCAGATCACATCGATAAAAGTTTCTTTTTTTGTGACTATTCTATGGATTTCCCGGACTGACCCTTTATTTTATGTTTAAAAAAATAGACAATTAATTAAGCACATTCATGTGAAAGAATGTACAAAACCAAATGGATAAGGTTTATATAAATATCCTATGTTCTGAAAAAAAACAATATCCAATCGGTATGCAAAATTTGAGCCGGTTTGGCGTGAAACATCGAACATAGTGTCTTATGAACAAACGATGCGAGCTAATGGGAACAGAAAATACAAACGAAACATGAATTTAAAAACAACAGTCCATCGTCACTGATATGACGTTATTTTGTGACTTTATTTTTATTGTAAATAATGACAAATCGAAGTGTTATAAAGTTGCATCATTCGTCATAAACACTAATCAGAGAGGCACCTGATATCTACATTTTAAGTTTTGTTTAAGCATTTTCTTTTTCTATGATCGTATTAAATCCATTTTTAGGATTAGTTTTCGAACATTTTTGTAGAGAAATTTTGTGCTTGTACAAGAATTTTATTTGCATATTGTTTGGAGTTTTTGAATTTATACAAAAAATCACACACACAAAAAAATTTAAAATATCAGCTTATTGTCGCAAATTTTATTTTTAAAATAAGCAATAATATTTCAGAATAATATTTAAGCAATAATATTTAAGACTAGCTGTCTGACGGTTAGTCCAAAAAAAAAATAAATGTATATTTACGGTCAGAAACATTTGTCTTCGCCAACAAACTTGCATGAGAATGTCTAATGTGAGAAAAAGAAGCTATTTAAACTTAACTGTTATGTGGTTTACCAGTAATTGCAAAATAAAGACGAAGCGTTATATTATTTATAAAAAAAAATTCGACATCCTATAATTTAATTAACGCCTTTATTTTTAATCAGTTTTTTTTGTGATTATGCTTAAAGTACTTTTGTAAAACGGAATTATTCCGTCATTGTAAATTACATCGTATACTGGTTGCACTATCATCGACAATAATAATTATTTTTATCTATTATTTGTGACGGTTTTTAACATTACGATTGTGTAAATTTTTGGAGTTTACTCCTTAAGAATCGATTTGGACTCGAGTGTTAACAAATAGTGAAGTCGTTGTTATATTGCCCCCTCCGCGCACATATTCACGCATCTTATATTCAACGCGTGTATTGAAGTGAAATTTCTAATGCGATGTCTAACAAGGTTGCGTTAAACGTTTAACGCTGTCTTGAAGGTATGAAAGCACTGTTGCGTTAAACGTTTAACGCTCCTGGGGAGGGGGAATAGAAAAAGACAGAGCGAGAGTGAATGCGTGGCACTCGAACGCATGCGCGTAGTGTACCTGTTACAGGCCAGCGCGAGCGGTAGCAACGAGTAGCGTCCAATATTCCAACGCAAGAGGGAGAGAGAAAGAAAGACACGCAAAAGTAGAAAGTAGGAGAGAGAAAGAGAGTGAGTCGGTAGATCCCAAGCACATGCGCGGGGTTATTCAAACATTTTGTATCTTACTTTAGTTATCATAATCCCATTGTAAATGTTTAGGACATTCCCCACTCGAAAATGATGATTAAAAGATGCGATCAATTGTGAATTGTACGCAATGTTAATAAAGTTTGTCTAAAGAAACAATATGAGTTCACTAAAAATCTATTTCTACCCCTTCCTATTTTCATTTCCACATTACGAAGTTTCACTTCTTCCGTGCGGAGGGACTCCACTCATAGATTTTTTTTTTCTAAAATTGCTGATTATAAATCGAATACTGCTGATATAGAAAAATAAAATTGCATTCATGCTTTCAGTATTATTTGTTTAATTTGTATTTGAAAAACATTAGTACATTTAATGAAGACAAACCAGTTATTATTTTTCGCATTATGAAGTATGAAGATACCGTTTAACCATTACCCGCACGGTAATGTCGGGGGACACCATTTTGTAAACTCAAAACGAAATTCGAGTCTTTTGCCACTAGACATAGAATTTATGAAACTATTTAAAACTAGAGGTACCTCTCGACAGGTATCGTCAACCGCGGCGACTCGTTCCGCCGCCGCCGGTCGAGGTCTGGCAGCCTCGCGGCATCGCCGGCGCCGCCGGAGCCCGAGAGGCGGCCCGTGTGCCACCGGGTGGCGATGGTGGGGGCGCCGGGAGTGGGCAAGACGGCGCTCATCAGCCAGTTCCAGACCAGCGAGTGCATCAACGCTTACGACCGACAAAGGGGTGAGTAGAGTTGACTTCGTCGATTTATCAGGTGGTCATGACACGAGAAGTCGTGTACAATTATTCAGTGAGAGATCCGGTTATATTATTCTCAATAAATACGAAATAAGCCTTGTTATTTGCACTTGTGTGAATTAAAAACGAGATTGAATTCGTACGAGTCATATCCATAAATTATGACATATTCCTTCTGTACGCAAGAATTACAAATAATAGCACAACAAAAATTTTCGAAACCCGCGTGCATACGTATGTAGTATGTTACTAACTTAATGGTATCCCTTTATGATTATTAATATACTTTATTCGTGTTCGGACCTCTTCCACCATCTCCTTTTAAACTGACTGTTAACAAAGAGTCACTTTTAAGATTATTTTTGCGTTCCACGTCTTTCCTTTTAACTGATTTTAGCCCGAACAACTGGTAAAAGGAGGACGTGGAAGATAAATTTCATTTGAAAAGCGACTCTTTTTGAAATACAGTTCAGAATATGGTGGTGGAAAAGGTTCTTAAAGCGTAAAATGTGGCGATATCTTTCATAAGAGGACGAAGTTGTTTGGACAGGAAATTGCTGTGATAGTCTTGGCGTTCACGTGGAGTTCGTGGAGTGCCCTAAACAGACGCGCTTCAACAAGCGATTGGTGAAAGAAATTGAAATAGTTAGTAAAGCAAAAGTAAAGTAGCACTTTATCGTGTACCCGATACAAGTCTGTATTTTCTGCTTGTCTTTTTGGGAAATGACGATCAGTTTTGTTTAAAATATTTTGCGATGAAATGTTTTTTAAAGAACATTTTAATTTTGTTTTGTTTTATAATTGCCTCGGCGAGTATGATTTTATTCTACGCTTATTTCAAACTAGCTTTTGGCCGCGGCTCCGCCAGCGTAGATATAGAGTGAATTCCTTCATCTCTTATATCGCTCCATCGCATAATCAAGATCCGGATATTTATCCCGTTCTCGTAGTCAGCTTTTCTCATTTCCGATTCCGATTGAAGTTCCGCTTTTGATTCCGTCTCCGGTCTCGATACAGAGAACTTCTAATTCAATCCTTGATCCCGGTCACACTCTTGATTATAATTTTAATCCCACACTCAATTCTCACCGGCGGTCTCATTCTCGATTTTTAATCCGTCTCGACTTTTAATTCTATATTTTGTTCTGTGTGCAATTCGATTTTGCTACCCGTTAAGGTACCGATTAGGACAAAGACATAGCAAATACTAATATTATCAAAATGAAATTTGAGTACTATTACTCGGAAATAGAGCATTATGTGAATGAAGGAATTTTTTGAATTTTTATTGACAAAAATATAAAGATGTAACTAAGTTTTTTTGGAAAGATTCTTCTTCGCATACACAACATATAGCTAGTTTCATAGAAACCGAATAAATGGTTTAGGCACCCAAAAAGAAACCGTCAAAATACACACAGCGGTTTTGATTTTCCGTAAGAAATTTCATGCCTTATTTCGCCCTCTTAGAGCTACTTTTCCAAAAATGATACATGCCGTCAATTTTCATTTGTAATTAGAAGCTAAAACGTAAATTCTGACATCAATAGCTTCAACGGTTTCGTTTTCCTATGTAAAAGTTTTAACTCTTACCTAAAAGTTTCAATCCCTTCAGTGTTATTTTTTTTTAAAAAAGGTGCATGTAATTTTTTTTTAATAATTACTATTAGCTAAAATCTAAATTTTAGGTTTAGCTAATCATCGAGCCTTAGAGTAACAGACCCTGTCCACACTGCGATTTTTCACCTCGCGATTTTTGTACCGCAATTCTGTAAGAATCTTACGGGAGTAGCCGCACTAGCGGTTAAAAATTCTCGCAAACAATTACGTGAATTGATGCAAATTGAACCGCGTTGCGGTGCAAATTTGTTTCCGCGCTAATTTTATTTCGTTTTGCGGATAGGGTCTACTTACCGACGGGCAGTTGTTGTGGGTGTGATCGTTTTAATTTAATAATTATATGCAATTAAAGAAAACAAAAAAAAAACGAAACGACCATGCAAGGCAATTACAAACTTGAAATTTATAATCACAATTTATGAATTAAATTGAATTTACATTTATTTGTTTCACAACTTCATAAGTTATTTAATAATAAAATACAATGTAAAGACAAAAAAAATCAATTTACCTACTTAATTAGTGTCGAGATCCATGCTTACAATGGTTTATGACTATTTGACGAACACTGTAATAATACAATACACATATTTATAAACAATATTTGAATATCGCTTTACCTTGGAGTTAACAGCGTTTGGATGCTCGTTTTAATATTCCTATACATAAATCTAAGACTAAGCCGTGAAACACGTCTACTCGCATCGACCGCCGCTCCACTGTCCGTTATTAATTGTAAATAACTAAAATATTAAGTTTGACGCCTGGAGCTTCAACGGTTTCTATTTTTTACACAACAGTATTTCACCGTTTAGGGATTAAATTTCTAAAAATCCTTTCTTAGCGGTCGCCTACATTATAACGGGAATATCTCTACAAAGTTTCGAATCCTTAGACTTAGTGATTTAAGCTGTGTGTTGATATATTCAGCTAGTCAGCTAGTTTACACAGTCAAGAAAGGTTCAGAGCTACTGATTTTTGTGGACTTTAGACGCTAAGTACTTGGTCTCACTTTAGATGCCAAATCACTTTGGAATTCTCACGTTACGAAATTTAGCGAAAAGGCTTGGTTCTGCAGCATATGCAGTCGAAAGAATTCGGCGACTTACAGATGAAAACACAGCGAGATTAGTTTATTTCAGTTTTTTTCATAGTCTCGTGACCTCTGGAATTTTATTGTGATATTAACACAATTTTCGTGATGCAGAAGCGAGCTATTCGTATTGTTTATTCGAAAGCAATGGTATCTTTCACAGAAATTTTTAAGAAATTTCAGAAAATATAAGAAAAAAGAATTTAGTATCTCGACTTAAACATCACAACACATATACGAAAGCCTGTTATAAGCCAAGGGAAATGGTTCAAAAAAAATGTTTCCAAATAGAATAGCTCCAAAAAATGAACGATATCCATAACATTATCACTAAACGTAAGAACCGCCGGAGACCCGTCGAGTTTTCACGAGCAGTCTCATAAAACCCGACGCAGTAAAATTAGCAAATCATTCAAGGGACAATGTATGCGTTTTTATAATAAGATGCCAGTTAAAATTTAAAATTTGCCATTTTATGAATTTAAAAGTTTAGTTAAAAAAAGTTATGTGGTAAGGGCTATTATACCGTGTGTACCGTGTGTGGTACCTGTGTGTACTGTGAATATTTTAATGAAGAAAAACCCATGGGATTGAACTGCTTGGCTACCAGGTTGCTTTATGTTATTTCTAAGTGTCGTACTAATTTATTGATAATTAACTTTGTAACGATGAATCAAAAATGAGGAACCCTCAAGTTTCTTGCCCATTCTTCTCAAGGTGAATCAACATTTGGAATGGGTGATGATATCGAAAAGGATTCATAAATGACGTATTTCAAATATAATTTAATTACCAACGAAATAAAGATATTTCTGATTTTGTTTTTTTTTTTTATTTTAGATGACAGATACCCGGATGGCAATATAACACTTGAATGGTTACAAATCGATAGTAGATTTGAAAGATCAGAAAAAATCGTCAAAATATGATTTTTGATGCTATTGACATCACTTTTATCAAATAAATTGAAATAAATTTATTGAACAATATAACTCGACCTATATACAGAACATATTATCTGAAGAGGACTTCATACAAATCAATTTTGTGATATAATATTGTATTCCCTCTAAAATGAGGCACTAACGTATTTGATTAATTTTGTTGGTAATTAAAATAGAGTCCATAATATTCTAGGGTTATAGAATTTGAAGAACTGTTGCTAAAACATAACGAAAGATTACTATTTGAATTTTTAACTCAACTGGAGATTACAAGAACTGTATTCTTTTCAATGAGCGTACCTTTATTTTGTTAATGCTAATTCAATTTTCGTTCATGTATTTTTTAGCTCTAATATGGTATTTTTTCTTAAAATGTATCTGAAATCGATAACATTTGGTTATTCACTACCTACTGAATAAACAATTTATTCGAGCGAATTTAATGTTGAATGTTTTGAATTGTGTTGTTACAAAAATATAAACGCGAACACACGAAAGCAATGAAGTAGTCACATAAAAGCCCACGACGTATTGAGTGCAAAGATCAGAATGAAGTTGATGGATAAATTTCCTTTACAAATTATTTCCAAATTGATAATAGTTACTTAGGTACCTTCACAATTACCTTCTAATTAATTTACAACGAACTTTAATAGAGGATCCTTGATAAGATCTCTGCGAACTAAGCGTTTCGTCCTTATGTATTTATTCCCTTCATGTAAAGCACAGAGTTCACGAATTACGTAGGCCGTCGAAATGAGAATTTCGTCTCATGATTAATGGCAATCAACGTTCGTGAGAACTACAAAAGTACCACCACCACCTCCTCCCTCCCCTTCCCTTCCCCGCCCTCGCCACGCTCAGCCCTCGAACCTCTCAACACGACTAATTGTCCGCGAAAACGAAAAAAAAAACGCGACGTGAATTGCTTTTCAAAAACGAAACTCGTGTCAAACTCTCCCACTTTTTCCCTTCGAGCCTTTGAACTCTCATGGGCTCACTTGAACGCGCGGACCTTTTCGTGTTGTTCTCTTTCGCTTTTTAGGGCTCATCTTTTCTTATCACTTTCTAATCATAATTTGTGTTTCGGTCTACCGCGCCTCCCGCGCCTCTATCTTCCGTTGTCACCTCATGTACGACAGTAGCATTACGTCGTCCGCGGCGGCGGTGAGTGGCCGGCGCGAACGACTCGAGTTGCATCTCAGAACGACGGCCTTTATGCTTACAGCGGAATGCGTACAACGGAATTTCTTTTATATATATGATTTTTAACGAAAAGAAACAAATTATGGGTGCATTCATTGATTTGTTACTACTTCAAATAGGCAATTCTTTTATTATGTGTATTCACGGCGCTTTTGCAGAGTGATCTGCCGTTAATGCGATCTTCATATCTTTTAAGCGAAAACGAAACCTCTAAGTCGGTTTCGCGACTAAGACTCGCTGTAATATATATAGTGAGGGATAACGTTCCTTGCACCCTTATCAAAAAAAAGGGCCGCGCTTCGAGCATATTGTTTAACCCTCCCAACCTTTTAACGACGCTGAAGTATTCATAAAATAAACAAGGTTCAAGGAAAAAGTTAAATCATGTCCGGCGAGCGCGTCCCCGATGGCGAACCCTTTCCTCGACACGATGTGAATGGAGACATATGAAAAAACTTGAAACCTTCTGGTGTTTTTCCGTTAACTTCGTGATGAAACCTCCCGTAAGGGTTATTTTTCAAACAAAAAGTTTTTCAAGCGGATAAAGAGTGAAGCTATATAAAGTGAACGCAACGCGGGACAAACATTTACACGGATTAATGTAACTGATAAAATACATCGGGCTTTTCTTTAAAGTTCGGATGTGATTTCATACAAACCCACGCCATTTAGTGTTTTCACAAACGACTTCAAAAAATTGTCTCAACTTTCAATACATATTTACGCTAGTTCATTTTCAAATTTAAATATCAATTCTCACTCGATCTAATGGGGAAGAAATACATAATAGAGGTGGAGAAGTTACCAAAAAGCACTGTAAATCTACTAATATTATAACAGTAACTTTGTTAGGATGGATCAATGGCTGTTAATATTTCAGGCAAAAACTGGTCAACAGATTTTCATGGAATTTTACATTAATATAGCTTGCACATCCAAGTAATACATAGGTTAAAACTAATAAAGGCACTAGCTTTATTTTACTCTGCTTAGATTTATTTTAATCTTCATAACCAAAATTAGTTAAGTTTAAAAGAAAAATAGTAAAAGATAATTTTACAGTACTAAACCTTCTAATGTACAACTCGCACTTGGCCGATGTTTGTTATGGTGTTATGCCCCAACGGAAATTCATTACAATATCACACAACAACAACACTGTTCACTATTAATAACCCCGCCAGTTTAAAAGTTCGGTAGTCATATACAATGGTGAGTGCGTGCGGCGCTCTGTATTGATATCAAATTAGGCTACGTTTAAATCCGTAGTACAAGTAATTGCTTTATAGTTCGATATTCAGTCTATAATAGTGCTCACAACGCAACCAAACTACCCAATATTAATCAAATATAGTGCACGTAGCGGCAGTTATACAAATGCAGTTTTATACATTTGTTTCTCAATGAAATATGTATTTAGTTTTTTTTTATTAGCACTGAAAACTTTTTTAAAAAGCTCATATGATCAAAAATGTTTTACCTACATATTATTTTCTCTTGTGATGTGTTAAATGTGAACTTTTTTTTAATGGACCTATGTACAATTTTTCGTTTATTTATCTTAATGTAACCTTTATTTCTTTGTGTTTTCACCTTCAGTAGTCGGATAGATACGTAATTTGTTTTGTATGTATATCCCCGTTATTAAAGGATATACTCGAGGGCGAGCCCAAAATAGTTGCGGCCTGCGATTTTTAAACACTCATGTAAAATACCTCGCCCATATATCGTTTTGGCTGGAATGAGATATCTAGTTATTTCGTCCTCATGTAAAGCGGACTAGCACCCCGTTCAATACACATGCATGTACGCGCGCACGCACACACACACACAGAGAGAGAGAAAGAGAGAGATATCCATACACACACGCATAAAGACACACGCAGGTACGCACGCACTCATGCACACACACATATATATATATATATATATATATATATATATATATATGAAGTTTTACTATTCAATCTGGACGTTGCTTTATTCTGCACCATTTTGTATAATAATGTTCTGAGGTATTCATTCCAATGTTATTATGTTATGTACTCAATGACAATAACAAATGGTACCGTTGATAGAAACTACAGATCGCGCCACATACATAAACTAAGCAGTTAATTTTTGCAATAGCGTAGTGGTATATTTGTCCATCTAGGCATTTAATGTTGAAAAAGAACATAAACAACTTGTCTTTTAGGAACTTAATATATTCCCACTGCAACCTCGAAAGACACCGAGCGAAGCTGCACGGGCGTACTACGAAGCTTAATCGATCGGTTCCTCAGCAGCCCTCGTATGTTTAATTTCCCGGACCCTCGTCGTGATGAATGATTAATACTCACAGAAACAATATCAACGCCGCCGAACCCACCGGACGTATCGATTTACCGACCTTCCACTCCATCGTCAGATCCTGCCCGACGTACGTAACAAATTGAATTCAAAGAGTCTCAATTTAGTTCGAACTCTATTTGTTACACTTGGGGAGGTCGACATTCTGCAGACGGTCATATACTCTAAAACCAGATATCCGAACGAGGCTTCGAGTCCCTCATCTCGACCGTTTCATAATACTCATTACACTAGAAGCTTTATAAGCTTGTGCGCTTTTCTGCAAATATTAAAATAGTGTCTAACTGAAAATATGCGAGTCTTGATGTATATAATTTCGTGTTTTAATAGTCTGATGTTAAATGCCGTCTCTGATTTGATTCTTTCTAAGGTATTCTTTTTCAGAAACGTAGTACAGTGTACTGAAGAGGTTTTTTTTTTGGATAAGATCCATCGGTGATACGTACTGATTAATTTTCTTGTATTTGCAAAGGAGACACCTTAAATTTATGCTTTTAATTATGTAATACAAGTTCATCGAGCGAACAATCCTTTAAGTGAACAGCTCAGAAATTGACTATCTAAATAAACAAATAAAAAAAGTTATACTGAAAGGAATTCAAATATTTGCACTTGTTCAACATTTTGAGTTTTAATTTTGACAGTTTCATGAAATTAATTTTTAAATAATTTCATCAAAAAACTAAATTCAGATATTCACCTCACATAAAAAGATTAAATCAATACAATAACAAAAAATGTAAAATCATGATATCCAAAAACACCACTATGAAATACTGTTTATATATATTCTTTCTGATTGGAACCAGTCATATAAAATGAATATCGCACGCGGACAAGCAAACCACAACACTCACCCACAACCACACAATGTGGCTTTTCTATTGTTCGATACATATAATACATTAAAAATGCTAAAGTGTTTCTGTGTGTCTAACTGTCTGTCTATTACGTTTCATTGTTTCAAACGCTGTACCGATTTTGATGTTTGACACGGAGATAGTTTTACGCTTACAGGCTACTTTTAGTATATCTGCCTGTATGTTTTTTTACCATTCACAATGGTTAAACTGATTTTATTGAACTTTAGTGTACCAATAAAATACATCACTCTGTAATAAATAAGTTTATTTATCTGTCTGCCTGTTTGTTTATATGTTTACAGTCTACTTATAACTCGACAATGACTTATCCAATTATGATGAAATTTAAAAAAATTGATAGCAACCATTGTCACATCTGATATCAATCAAAATATAGATAAAGGTTTATCGTTTATATGTTCATCTGAATGACTCTGTACACCTTGAACTTTAAAAAGTCATCCATTTTATTTTTGTCAGCTATGTTTATTGTTTGCCGTGTGAAGGAGCAAGTGATAAATGTGAAGGAGTGGTGTCAGAGTGAGTGATGAGGATTGAGATGGACGGGGGACAGGAAGGTATAGTTAGAGAGGGTGAGTCGGAGAAAATGAGGGTAAGGTAGAGCGAAAGTGAAAGTTAAAGATTCTGTCAACAATCTGATTGTAACTATGTGAATAATAAAAATGGTCTGATAATAAAACATTAATCGTAAATTATAACGAATCATAGAATCTTTACACTGCGTCCATAGTCAGTGGTATATTCTATTATTTTTATTTGATTATACGCATTAATATTTTATACCTCCCGCTGATGCGTTCCTGTGCAATGATTTACGAGAAACCGGAAACGAAATCGAAAACGGAGTCGACATCGGAATCGAAGGTCGTAACACGATTGAAAAAGAGAAGGACATATCGTTAGAATAGACAATAAGACCGAATTAAAGTTAACTGTGAAATCGGAACTCGAATTGAAAACCGGATCAGGATCGGTGCCCATGATAGCAAGATTATTCGATATAGAAGATGAGGAATTAATTATATGTCCAGACAAGCGAAACCGCGGGCCGAGGTTAGTATACTGCGAATTTCCCCCAATATGAACGTATCTACAGATTCTAGCCTTAAGCTCCCCGTTTTTCATTTTATACTATGCATGTATTTTCATACCTATTAGAAATTTATAATTTCAAAGTTTTGAATTATGGAATTACGAAATTTTTAATCTAAATCTTCAAACCGTTAATTTTAAAAATGTGGTATATTTTTGTTTAGAATTACCTTCTCTCAGGTAACAATTTAAATGGTCAATGCAGTTTTTTTTATTCTTTCACATATATTTTTATCTTTTTCTTCCACATATTATTTCATGATCATCTAATTCTTAACTTTGTTCAAAATTACTGAATTTTCTTTTTATATAGTCTTATCACATTTTCATGAACTTTCATGCAATTCTGTGTTGTGTTAAAAATTCCAGCATTCCTCTTTTTTCTTCTCCTTCTTCCTCATTTTTTGCATTCTCATTCAATTTTAAGCTATCGTCAAAGTTTCATCTTTCTTCTACTTCTATTTTTTCTTTCCTTTTTCCTTTTTTTCTTCTATCTTTTATTGTTCTTCTTTTTTTCTTCCAAATCTTCTTATATTACCGTCCATTTCTGAGCTATATTTAGAATTTGAAGACTGTAGAGCACCGGAACCTTACTTTGATATCGATTATAAAATTTGACGTAACAGACAAACAAATTGACGAATATAGAAAAAATCGACTTGATAAAAGCTTGATAATGTATTTAAACTGGGTTATATTTAGGTGACCTAGAATATGACAGAAAAAAACAAAGGGCATTTATTTGCAGTGTTTATACAAATAATTTATATTTTTTTATCAACTGACATTTGCGAGTCTTATGAAAAATTTCCATAAGTAAGTGAGAATATAGATTTTAACGATCGTTCGACATGTTTCCTCATTTTATATACGGACAGTCCACACTTGTTGATTGCCCCACATGACATGACAATTCACACACGACTCGAGAATCGCTTCCCTGATGTGCGAGCGCTGACAAAGTTTTATTACTAACTCTCGGTTGACCAAGCAAGCGATATTTGGCGAAATTGTTGGGAAAATCACGCGAATGGATACAACTACGACTGCTGTAAATGCCGTGTTGAGATTTAAATCAAAGATTAATTTGAATGCTACCCCTTTCGGGAGTTTACTACAATATAAAATCCGAGGTACACAAATCATATGAGAAGCGAAATCGAGCTTTTCAGATGGTGAACTCGTTCGTTATATTGCCCATCCGCGCAACATATTATCACGTCTTATACTGAACACGTTTATTTTTTCTCCATCGCTAATTTATAGATATTTTATTTTCGAAATAGAATCCATAGGCATGTAACGTCTTAGTCGCACGTTTCGCGAAAATGTACCCTTATGTTTTAAAAATTGAAATATCGGCATGCCACTCTCTGACTAAGCGTTCAACCAATCCCAGGAAACCAGATGTCACGTGATCGAGTCATTCGTTCCCCTTCCACCAAAATTGCACTGCAAATTTTGACAACTGTCTTCAATCGCCTCTAAGCATGGGGGTGTGCTTGGGCCGAAAATTTTAAATCGCTTCACTAAAACTTAAACAACTCGGGAACTACAAGTCCGATCCCGAAAATACAATGAGCGTTGTGATTTTAAGAACTAAATCAATAACATCAATTGCAAGTATCAGAAACGCTTGTAGAAAATAATAACAACATTTGTGCTTAAAAATTTAAAATGCCCTAAAAATCGTTATAAAACTGGGACCAGAAATTTCAACCTGAAAACCAGTCAAACCTAGGCAAAGCTTCAACAGGCCTATAGCATGAAAATGAATTCAAAAAAATTAGCCAAGAACCTAGGAAATGGCAACCATTTGAATATTGCCGCAACCTCGTTAACGCCTTAGCGGCGCGAATCTTCGATACCCGGATCACCGGATGTGCCGTTATTGAACCGATCCTTAATTCCTTTCCAAAGCACATGTCTGCTCATTATCCCATGGCTGCCGGTTGTCCCACGACTACCGGCTGTAATTTAAAAATAGTTTACTTAATGCTGGTGTGTCAAACAATGTCGCCGTTGTTACCAATCGTTAAGTGTGAATTTGGGTGTTTCAAAGTTTTGTTATATCGTATATTTTACCAAATCAGTTTAAATAAACATCGATAAAAGTATATACATGCATTCAGTATTATAAGAGATGCTTTCATTTATGCCCTTTACATATTGTATATATTTCAAGACATTTCGTCACGTTTACTTATGTGATATAGTTATGTATTGTTTATTTATTAACGTTTATTTTTCCTTACTAGTACATAGAACTTATTTTTATGTAGTAAACTCTAGAAGCGCTTTGCAGTCGATGCTGGCGCACACCAATTTTTATTTGTTATTAATATTTTTTTGTTAATATGAACCCAGAACATACACCCAAACAGCACACCACGGCTATGTCTAGCGGCTGTACACGTAGAAGGTAACTTATCACATAATAACTAGTAAGTAACAATGTTATTTTTTTTATTTGACTTTATCTATTACCAAGCTTTGCTGTTGTAGATATATGCTCAAATAACGAGATTTCTTTGATTTCGACTACCGTATCGATATACTACAAATAATAATCTGATTTGTTAATGGCATTTTTCATGCCCCCGGAACTTTCATAGTTTTCATTTTTAAAAGTATACACATCTATATATCACACAGTCAATATATATATATTTCAATTTAATAATAGTAATTAATTTGTTTGACAGTAAGTTATTTCATTATTTCTTTTTGTCCAGGATTCATTGTTTATTTAAATAAACAAATGAATTTCAACTTGAGCTTTTCGGTTACAAGATTTTAATTTGGCAACGGTAAATTTGTATAAAAAAAGTAAGGCTCTAAGCCGTGGAGCAAAGAAAATAAAGATCAACAGAGCGAAGTATTTTAAGGGCAGTAAATGTTTAAAGTCTCATTCCTCAAATGCCTTCTGAAGTATTAAGTATATTGTTAAATGTTTATGCACGCGTTGACTTTAAGCCAACCTTACTTAAACAACCTAAGGGGCCTTTGTAGTCACGTGGTCCAAAATATTTGTAAAACGTAGAATTCGTGGTTGACAATATTACGAAGTATGTGACAAAGTAATTCAAAAGACAATAATTACTATTTGTCCTTGAAAAGTCATTTTTTATGTGTACTCTAGATTTTAATTTTTTTCAACATTTAAAGTTGGCCAATTGAAATTCAAAATATCTTAACCTCGTAGGTTACAAAATAACACTTTAAATACGTCATAATTTTTTTGCGAATTTACACTTTACCGCTTGTTCGGAAGGCATTTTTCCCTCAAGAAGAACGAACAAGAAACTTAAGGGTAGCTCTTTTCTAATTTGCGCACACACAGCCAAAACAAATACAAAACCATTAAGAACGAAACAGCCCGGTAAGAAGTCGAGCCACTTATGCCCATGGATATTTGTCTCCTAAATATTCAGAAATTGTATAATACGCTTTTTTTACTGAGTGATTGTCTCTAATAACACTGTTAAATTTATATAAGGGTAAATTTTATATATCTACAGGGACCTTATTTGATATGCGCACACAGAGACCTCTCAGTAAATTTTTAATTTTGCACAGTCGACTTACATGTGAAATCAGTTTATTCTAATTTCTAGTATTGAGTTTATGTCGACTACTATTTCTTTTAAACGTTTCTAAATATTTTTTACATATAATATCGTAAATTTTCATAAATGAATTGAGATGCCAGGATTAGGATTCCAATTTCCTTAAACTTATTTCTAAGAGATGCACGAGGCCCGAGTTTGTAAATTGTGCGAACGGTCCGCTTCGGCAGCACCAAAATTCTATGAACATCCGCGGCGTTTCCCCAGAGCAAGATGCCATCCGACATCAGACTATGGAAACAGCCAAAATAAACCAATCTAGCAGTTTCGACGTCTGATAAATTTCTTAGTTTTTTACGGTATAGGCGACAGATCAAGCCATTTTCGCCAACTTACTGATACGAGAACCCCATTGAAGTCTGTTATCTAATGTAATCCCCAGGAACACGGTAGCATTAACAAACTCCAATTCTTTATTACGTACTGAAATAGTTCCGGATCCATGTCTTACATTTGGAAGTGACAATTTAATACATTTTGTTTTCATTTCATTATGAAATAGGTTATATAATCTTGTCATAAAGCCGTTACATATTTCTACAACAATTCAGAGTGTTTTTTAATTACGTTTTTCACTAATGCTAATAACGATAACATGTGAATAAAACCAAACAAATTATTGTTTACTTGTAGTATCAAAATATATATACAAGAATTAACAAATAATTTTTAATAAAATTATATCTTCTGTTGGAACATGGTCGGATATCCCGTAATCCCTCAAAGGTTTCACTGGTTCAGTTACAGCGCAGCGCCATTTTATCTTGTAAATATCTTTGTATAGATATCACTTTGAAATTAACGTAATGACTTCAAACTACAAAAGACCCTTAAGAAAAATTAAAGCGAGTCGTTTTCTGCTTAACATCATCCTACCATTGCTCGCCATAAACTCGGATCCCATGTGAGGAGTCATTTCACAAGTTTTGTTTCTGAACATCCTTTCGTTATAAATGTAAAAAATGAAAGTTCTTAAAATAGAACAAGAATGATTGTTCGCAGCTATTCTGAATTATTCAAAATTTACGTGGAACAATTTTAAGTATATTTTAACACCCTCCCGCTCCCATACAAGAAAAAATAAGAATTGATTGGCCCCCCTCTCCCCAAAAAAATTTTACATAAAATTTAGTATGAAATTATTTACTACAATTATAAAAAAATAGTGGAAATAATTAAAAGAACATGTTTGTTTGCTATAACAAATTTTAATATTTTGATAATAATCATTTTATTTAGATCTCTATGTAATATTTTGGTCAGTCAATGGCGTCGACACTTAGCAAGTAGATCAGCCATTGGAACATCGCTAATGTGCGTTGGTTCAGTGCCTACTCATGGCAACAACGCAGTTGACGTCTACCTGTTCAACAATTTCTTATTTTTATAAAAATAAAAAAGAATTACGCTTTTTAATTGTCAAGTAATTATAACCTTATAATTCATTTAGGTACTTTGCATGTGGATTAATCCACGGTCAATAAAATTGGCCAAGCATCGCCTAGACTTTTATACGAAGCAAATGAAAAAAACTGTATACCGATCGCGAATTTACTGTTCACTAGTATAGTGTAATTATTTAATTATAATTAATGTAGTATAGTGTAATTATTTCAAAGTCTGTTTGTTGGTACTAAATCATAAGCCATGTTAATTGGAGTGAAACTATGCAAATTATTCTAATACAAATTATATAAGTTATTCTTATTCTTTAGAATATAAAACTTCTACAATTCGTGCAGATTGCATTTTCATTCAGTACCACATTAAATTAATTCTACTGTTATCACTAAACAGTTCCTATATGTTCCTGCTAAGATTGTCACGTGGAAATTAATAAACAAATTAATACATGTAGATAGATTAATAACTAATTTTAATTTCGTGTATTCTGGGTTTTATTAATAGCCATTAAAGAGAGTTCTTACAACAAATCACAGTATTATCCCCCAACTCCTAACCTTTAAGGAGTGTCGTGGCTTCTATCGTCGGCTTAGCGGCATGAGATGATAACTACTAGACGCCAAAAACGTGTATAACTAAAAAAAAAGCTGGAACACTCTACACCTGCTTATGATATTTGAGGATATCCTTTGATTTCCCTGGGATTTCATCACATTGCGACTTGGCGACTATAGGATCACTTCGAAAGCATGCCCTTCCAAAGAAAAAAACTTCGAAATGGGTCCGCAATTGACAAAGTTATCGCCGAACATAGATAAAACAATTAAATACTGACGAACATAAAATTTCCTTCTTTTTTGAAATCAGCTGAAAACTCGTTAGTTAGTTTGTACGTGGTCAGGAACGTATCGGTTAGTTTTTCATTTGAAGGCAACGGTTTTAATCGTCGAGCCTACAACGCGCATCAGATGATATAGACCATTAAAGACAAGCCTCAATCGCCTCTTGTGATAAAGAGCGACAAATGAAAATACTGTTTACAAATCTGAAAGTGTAAAAAAAGTTGATTTACTCACATAGATTCGCTCGAAACCTCGAAGGCTCGAGGAAATTAAACCTATATTTCTGAAGCGGCTTTACATTTTCGCAAAGCACGCCCGCTAATGATCACGTAAGATTGATGAATTCACTTCGGTCGCATGAAGTTTGATTAATCGCCGCTGTAATTTGATATGCACGTGATGATTTACACAATAGATCCGAGATGTATCGATCTTTGTTTAATGCGCGGACGTTGCCATGACGACCGTTAGTAAATGGAGCTTATTACCGTTTGAGGTGATACGGCTTCACAGGAAAACGGATGCAGTCTTCTAAGAATCATAGAATAGGTTGAAATATTAAAAAAAAAAAAAATTTACAGGGACACTTATTGGGCCGTTACAATTAGTGCATTACAACAATATTTTTTTTATCTATTTTATGTCTTTCTTTTTTTTTCTTTGTCTGAACATAACGTAAAAACTACTGAACTAGTCGTTATAGACTTTGACCAATCGACGCGGAATCGCTAATAGATAAATGGTTTAGGGCTATTTGATTCTGGAATTTCTTACAGATTTTATTTTTTCTATACAGTGTTTATTTACTTTTATATCTCACAACGCCCAGTGAAAAGGGCTAGTGACCAGTAGCACACGTATAAACTTTGTTGTTCCGATAAATCTTACATCGTCATAGCGTACCGATATGAGTTTTGTTTTCCGTTGACGTATGTCTATAAAAATCTATCTTTAAACATTAATAGCAACATCGATGTATAGCTGTTACTTATTGTTTTTTTGTATATCAACATTAACATAAGTATCCATCTTTTAATTTTTTACATCTAGTCTCTTAAGCTGTTTGCGATTTCTCTTCGAGTCAGACCTTAACCATCCTGCTGCCGAGTCATACGCTTACACAATCATTTCGGGTAGAGAAGGTTAAACTAGTGACCCTCGACGCTGGCCCAGCAGGGCTAGACAAGTAGTTTTCTATTGTCGTAAACGCTTGTAGAATGGGAACCAAATGTATAGGTTTGACGTTAGCTGACATTTGGCATTTCGTTAGCTAACGTCAATCCCGTACATTTAGTTTTCTATTCTACCAGCGTTTACGTCAATAGAAAGCCACTTGTCTAGCCCTGCTGTGCTTCTCGGTGGCCGTTAACGACCGTTTTCACCAAGACGGTAACAACGACCGTGACTGTCAGCTTGACGGCTTCCCAAGACACGGACAGATAACTTTGATTTTACCTAATTTACTTTGTATGCCCAACACTTAAAGATGAAAAATCTTTTATCGATACCCACACTAGAGCCCTGTTTTCAGGGAAAATGCAAATTCGCTCTGGTGTTGTGAACTTCTAGGTTTAGGTGAATGATCGAGGTGTTAGAAAATGCATATGAACAAGGATTATATAACGATGGAAAAAAAAATTTGAAAATTTTTAATAGTTTTCTGAGAAGATCGCAAAAACCATTGGGTGTTTTTTAAGGAGTTTCTAAAAGTCACTATTAAACCTGTTTACATATTTTTTTTACGTTTAGCTCTAGTCAGAGTCATAACTCTCGACTTGAAGGCCATCATTCACTATCGATTGTCGAGCAGGTAACATAATCAGTTTTTGCAAACAATAACCTTCGACTCGTGGTAAAAATGCTTCACTTTTCTTTCAATATTCACGTAGCTGTTTCTATAGTTCCGAAATTCTACGACTGCTCAATTTCGATGCATTTCTCGTTCTCGTTTCATTCCACTTTAAAAAGAAAGACAATTTCCATTATGGCATCTCGTTTATTTCCCTTCCTTTTTTTTTTTTGTTCAACATTCCAATCAATTTAGTACACTCGTTTAGATTTTACAGCCATTCAGGATTGAATTGGTAGAACTCGACGATTTGAATTAGCCACTCAAAGCGAAAGGGTTAAATTTGCGATTCGATTAATTTAGCCATTAGAACGATGGTGGCTCAGTTACTTAAAGCTTTACCTTGAAGTGGAAAAGTACCGGATTCGTTGCTTTTGCATGAGAAATTTGACCAATAAGTCTCTTTTTTTAACTTATGTCAAATCGACCTACTAACCTTTCCTCGGTGAGCATGTCCCAGAAGTGGTGACGGTCGTCAGCGACTCCTAAATCGCACTGGGCCAGCACGGGAGGCTTAAAGTTTGATCTCCTTAACCTCAAATAAATATTGAGGGATGTGGCTATAATAGTGAGAAAATCAAAACGTAACACACCAATGTGGAAAAATAAACCGTTTTCGTTTATCTGTTATTTATAAGGTTTTGTTAGTTGTTATTTTCTATAAACACTAAACACAATAAACACAGGCACAGTAATTTAGGAAACTATATAGTATGTTATATAAACAATAACTATATAAACAATTTCCATATTTATTTTTCACTTGGTAAATTCTCATTAACATAAACTATTTCGAGTCCCGTCGTCTATCGCCAAACAATACGTACACCTATCAAATCGTGTATTCCTTTTTCACTAGACAACACTCCAAAATACGACGAAACATCGACAAATTTAGAATAGGGTCCCTCGCCTTGCGACATGTGATACTAGAACACCATGATTCGCCGGGGTCATTCCCCTGGGGTTAGTTAGGCGGGCGGATCGACTGTAATAGCCACATCGCATGGGGTGCTGTCGCCGCACTGTCATTATTCAGACCGCGACATGCTGCACTTAGTACGGAACCCTGTGCAAAGGAATTTCGATTATGTTTGATCCTACATACGTTTAATTATACACGGTTTAGATGTGGTGGAAATTTTCGAGTCGCGTGCTAGAGTTAATTTGAAATATCTAAAAAAATTGTGATTGACATACATTCAGCTCGAGAAATAAAAACAAACTGAGTTAACATTTCAGTTCATAACGTAGAATTTATTTACAGCTCTTTGATGGTTTAATATTAAAAAAAAATTAATTACTATGTAATTAGTAAAAAAATGTGTTACGAAATTTCCTATTATTTAAAATTCATATATCTATTGATATAACCAGTTCGATTTGTTATTGGGTTGTTGCATTCTGCAATAATTTTGAACTCAATTGAGATTACATATAATAAAATTAGAAAAGACCTATCCCTAAATTTCTTGCTAGTTTTTCTCGAGGAAGAAAGTTTTGCCTATTGACAAATTTCCTGTTCACTACAACAAACGGTGAATTCATATTGACATATTTAAAATTAATTCAATATTTCATGTTCAATGACCTATGAGATAAACGTATTTTGAATTTAAATTAAGATAACATAACTATACTATAACTAAGTGCATCCAAAACGTATAGCTATATTCATATTTTATAACCATTTATTTTTCCTTTATGAAAGTAATATTTTGTCAGTTAGTTACTTTAACATGGTATAATAACTATTTTAATTTTTCTTTATAAAAATATTACCAGATTTGATAATAATCTGATAATGAGATTTTTTCTTGGAAATATTAAACAAATAACACTTTAGAAGAGTTTTCGCAGAAGAACTAGAAAGTGAAAAAGTGTGTCTAGATTTTGATTTGATAATTTTAATTTACAGGGTTTTTTGTCAGCATCCTATTTAAAAAAATATTTCCTTCATTTTCACCTTCGTTGTTCGAGCTTTTATCAAAGTTTATCTTTTTTAAAACACGTTTATAATTGGAAACTTACTTGCCAAATATGTTGACTTATTAGTTCAAATACTGTTAAAAATATAATGACATGAAAAACGAACCAATAGACAGAACGAAATGATCCATAACTGATTTCCCTTTTCCCATTTTAGTATGAAACATGAACAAAAATGTATATGTACATCTTATAGAGTCTTAGTAGCTACCTAAGAAATACGAAGCCGATAAAGATATCATTTTTCAATTCATTTTTTTCGTCGCAGACAACGACGTTTTAATCCCACCAGAATTGTGCGATGGACGTAGAGAGACGACAGAGAAAAAATCAATCAAGACGTGACCCGGCGGCGTCTACCCCATCAGCTTTTCCATTGACGACGGAACGAGATTTATGTCGCGCCTAATTGGAGGTCCATTTCCGACATGTCGGTCGACATCCCCGGAGGAATGTCGCTTGACGTCCCGAGATTAGAAGCGGCCGGGAGCGGCGACGAAATTAAATGTCTATTGTGTATCATATTTTTAGTCCTTACGAGACAGCCGAGCGCCGGAGGTCGAGCGGTCGAAGAGTAGCTTTCATATCGGAAGGTACTGGAGTTTGAACCCACGTCGGCGTAGAATCGTTCGGTGTGTCATTAATTGAATCCAAATTAGACCGTTCGATGTGTCGCTCGAATAGTAGGTTAATCCGTTTGGGCCCAGATGTTATCACACCACGTCGGCGACAATGTCTATAGCATCGTCTAACCGGAAAATGTGGAAGCTACCATGCATAGTTTAAGGTCCGAATCCATTAAAAATATTATGGGAGAGTGTTTTTTTTTTCAAACAGAGCAACAAAACACCTGACACAGACATTAAAAATAAAATAATATATTCATCTTTCATTAACAAGGTCTACTACATTACAGAGTTATAAGTATTTTTTGTACACATTTTCCAATATTATTAAAAAGCAATCCACGTAAACCGTGTTGACAATAATCGCATATATATGGAAACGATCCGGCGAGCCGTCACGCATCATTCACGTTCGCTATCAATAGCGTGCGACAGCCGACTGAGTGATCGATCGTTATTTCGATGCCAGTGGAAAACCGCACTCAATTTGCCCACCGACTCTTATTGGGGTCCCGAACGCGTACAGTGAACGGCGGACAGTGTTCCAAATTGTCGGTTATGGATTAAATAAAAAAAAAATTGGAAAACGGTTGACCCTAAAGGCCATCACTGCAACTTCCCGCTAATTTTAATCGCAAAGCTATAGTAACGTAGTTTGTTGTGACGTCTTTCAGCTCTTCAAGCACAAAAATAAATATTATATATTATTTTGAGCTTTTCGAGCTCAAAAGTCTAGTATATATTAAACAAAGTAATTTTTTACACAAATTATTCGATTTTAAGTTGTTTTATGGCATTTAACGTCGTTTTTTTAGCTCTCTTAGGCGGAAGTTATTTTAAAAAACTTATTTAACGAAATTTTAAAATGATTTGACAATATTTTTAAACTATTGCATAGCTTCTATTGTGGGCCTTGAGCATGGAGACCGAATCCAGAAATTCCGTAACGAAATAACCTAACACCCCACTCCGACCGGCACAGCGGTGATACTTTTATTTTTGCCATCTATCGATGAATAGCAGAACTTTTAATGACTTTTTGAAATATCACGCTTGTCTCTTTAGTTCAGCAACTCGCCTCTAGGTGGCATTGGTTGTATCGGCGTAATCCCCCTCTTCGCCCTGCAATCTGGTGACTCATGCCTACTTAGAGTTTCGGCGTTAGGCCACCTCCTCAAAAAAAAATGCTGCATAAATAAAATAAATAAATAATTATAATTGCATAAGTTGTTAAAAAATAATATGCAAGAGCTTTACCGTGGCAGTCCCCGAGTGCCACACGTTTTTTTTTCAAATTAATTTGAAAAAAAAAACGTGATTTTTTGAAATTATGTGAAATTTTGTGTTTATTTGAAAAACGTGAAAAATTTCAAATAAACACAAAAACCGTGTCTGATTTGTTTATTAGTGATTGATTCAATCGTTTAAGGTTTTAAATAAATGAGTTATTGAAATCGGTCCGTATGATCATTTGAAAGTTCTTGACAAAAAATCCATAAGTCTCAAAATTTCAGTTATGTTAAAAAAACTTTTTTTTTTAATTTTTAAAATGCCATAATTTTGGAACGCGTTGTTCGATTCAAAGTTCTAGACGGCAATCGACGCAGTTTTTTGAGACCTAAAAATTTTATACTAAAAGCAAAATCAATTTAGTCGTAAAATTTCTAAGTTATTCTAAAAAAATGATCGTTTTTTAATTTTTTGTTTTTTTTTCGTTTACGATATCTCAGGAATGAATCAACCGAGTTTTATTTCCAAAACGGCATTCGACGTCATTTTTTTAGATTAAGAGCTGATTAGGTTATGGAATTGATCGGTGCAATAACCAAACCGTTATTCTAAAAAAAAAACGTTTTTTGTATATTTTTTTCCGGTTTTTATGAAATTTCTCTGAATCTTCTGGTTCGAATCAGCTTAAACTTACAGAAAGTATAAGTTCAGTGGAATCCTTTCCAATGCCAAGACTCGTTTTGATCGGTCAAGCCGTTCAAAAGTTATAAGAAGTTTACACACACCCACACACAGGCACGCGCGCGCGAACACACACACACACACACACACACACACAAACACACACACTCACACACGAAGATATACGGACACCATCTTAAAAATAGTCAGGGAAGCTTCCTAGAGCTCCAAAATGTTGAGATCTGATGAAAACTCGATTTTCGAGAAACAGAGTAAAACCAATAATTTCCCGATATTTTCGAAAATTTTTAATTTTCTTAGCGGGAAGTTAAAACGTGTTACAGAATACTAGATCAATTGTAACGCGTTACGGACTATATCAGGCGATGATGAAAATCGACCTGAAACATTCTTCAGTGACGAAACTAGAAAAACATTATTTAGGGCTCCGTATCGAACTTATGAAAGAAGTATTCCTATGAGTACATATTGTTATAAACCATTTTAAATTGTTTACGACCAATTCTTCAGTTGCTGATTAACGTATATTTAATAGTAGTGATCACCCGTCCTCTCACTTAGACGTAGTAGTAATCTAAATATGAACCAAAATATACACAAAGAATTTTAATAAGATATAAACATTCAAAAGGATTTTTTTTTATAATGACTGCTGAAAATCATTTCTAAATTCTCATCATCGAAAGTATTGGTCTAATAGCTTCTATTACTGGCGAGAGTCGTCGACGAATCTCGAAGTCATCATTGGAAGTGCCTTACATTTGATGGTAGACGCTTCTAGATGTTTTGGATCTAAATGGATGTTCCCACAGTTTATTTTGGATGCTCCCCCACAATCATATTTGAAGTTAAGAGACTTGAACCATGAACATGTAGATGATGGCGATATGAAAATCTTTTAAAACCATTTTTCGTCGTTGCAGAGTTTTTTACCAACTCTTAAAAATCACTATTTCAACACTGCATCATATCGAAAAAGGAATTAACGGTTTTTTTTTTAGTGAATTCAATCTAGAAATATACGCAAAAGCTTTTTATACATGTATAAACATTTCTTCCACAACGTCCGTAAACATCCTTTTAATTGTAGCGTACCCTCTTCACAGATTGCTATCTGATCATTATTCGCTTTCGCGTTTTTGTGATAGCAAGCAACCGTCCGATAGATGTTTGTGTACAAAAGTGTTAGCGAAATATTAAAGGAAGAGTGAATTCGATAAATAAAGTGTATAATACTAAACGTGCTGTTGTTGAAAGCAAAAGCATTTGCAGTAAGCTATCCATAATTGAATTCTGATTTGCGTATTTATTTACCGTATTAAAACTCAGACATAGCAAAAGGACAGAGAAAATTAAAATCAAAGCAAAAGAGATGAGATCTCCGAGACTTGTGTGCACAAAATGTCTTCAATAGGAACAGTGATTTGGAAGAACGATGTAGTTTGAAAGACGTGCGAGAGACCTAATAGCAATGGAGAAATGGACTTAGGCTGACGAAAGAAATCTATAGTCTACTAATTTATGGAATGTTCTGTGAAGGGGGCCGTAGAAAGTTTTTTTGTGAACCAAATCGATTAAATAAATATGAAAGGCCGAATTACAAACCGGAACCGATGAATCTGTAGGAGCTGATCAATGACCGTCGACGGAACAGAAAAGGTATATAAGAATCAATGGCCGACATATCTTTTGAGAGGAATGAGATATCTTTTATAAAAAACAAAAAAAAAACACATTGTAAGAGTACCAGTAAATTATAAATAATATCCAACCATGTGAACTGTGAGCAAAGTCAGAAAAGAAATCGAGAACGTAATGGTGATTTAAATAATAATTTCTATAAATTTTCTAAATGGGGAAAAAGCGGCAAGAGAGAAGAATAATGACATACGATAACTAACTCTGAAATTTTTAAGACGTACGCCTAATTCACTCCTAAAAAGTAAACTAAATCATTAACCTCGATTTAGTAAAGTTTTGACGTGCACGCACTAGATCCATAACTACAAGAGCTTTAAACGTCTTCAAAACACCAAAATCGAATGTCAATTTTCAATCATGTTTTTTATTATAAAGTGGTCAATTTTTCAGTTTATGTAAATAATTATTAAAAAATACCTAGCAATACACATACATACATTTAGGCACTATCTAAGACCATTTGGACCGTCGATTGGATAGTAGGTATTGATTTATCATTTGCCCTTCCTGTAAAACCATCAATAAATTAATAAACCAACTTTTATTCATCAGCACTTCATGCAAAGTATCTCGCGTCCATATTGCACAACAGAAGTGTTTATTTATTACACCCTATACAAAAACTCAATAGTTATACCACAAATTACAATTTTTGACGTGACAACGTCTTAAATTAGGTTGCGGCTGGGAGTCCCTTTGAAAAAGTGTAACGCTCGGTAACGTAACGATGAGTCACCGAACGAGAGAGGCCCGCCGAATGCCTTGCGTCTCTCTCCCACTCAACTATGATCGGTCTGCCGCGCGCGCAGCACTAGAGAATTAGTGCATAGCTTGCAAATGTATTGCAAGTTATTGTATGTATATTTGTATATAAATACGTATGTATGTGTAAAGGTAAAAATAAAATTTTGTTAATATGAAATTCAGTGCGAGATTCTTTGTATAAATTAATGTTTTAAATATAATTCTTTGTATAAATAAATGTTTTAAATTGTTACTATTATTTCATCCTTCTTCCTACTATACGAATGAATATTCACATTAAAATGATTTTACCATTCAAAGTCGTTGTCACGTAAAACTTTCGCCCGTATACCGACTTTACAGGCAACCAAATTTTTTTTTTTTTTTAATACCGAGTACCCGGAATATGTTTTTCTAATACAAAGACAATATTAAATCAGTATAATGTGTGTTACGAGAGCTGCTATTTATGTATCCAGAACATCAAAAACAAACAAATATCTATCATTTAATATGTTTATTTTTGCTTTTCAAAATGTTCGCTATGAGTTTTACAGCACTTTCTCCATTCTCATTGAGGTATTTCCCAAAACGTGCACTTTGAACGCATCAACGGCCCCTTCGCAGCTCGAAAAACGTTGACCATGTAATTTATTCTTCACGCTTGGTAATAAATAGAAATCTTTGGATGCCAAATCGGAACCGTACGGTGGATGACTCATAAATTCGATCTTTTCATCTTCCAAAAAACCGAATTGTTTCGGCCGACTGTGACAGCTAGCATTATTATGATGAAGAATAATTCTACGTTGTCGGTTGTTCTTTCTGATTTCTTTAAAGATTTCTGGCAAACAAATGGTCGTGTACCTCCGAATTAATCGTTTTACGATTCTCTAGTGGCACTGTGGCCACATGTTCATTTATACCAAAAAAAAACAGGCAACCATTTGCTTCAAAATGCTTTTGGCACGAATCACTTTTGTTGAGTTCGGCTCATCTTGGAACACCCATGCTGTTGACTGTTGTTTAGTTTCGGGGTCATACGCATAGATCCAAGATTTATCACCTATGTAAATATTACAAACAGCTTTTGACGCAACATTATTATATGTTTCTGACATTTTCTTACACCAATCTACACGAGCCTGTTTTTTATCAATGCTCAACTTGTGCAGAATCCAATAGAAACAATTTTTTTATAGCCTAATTTTCATGTAATATCTTACATATGCTTGTCATGTTTATGCCGAAGAAGGCCTTTATCTCCGCGATATGTAACATGACGATCTTGCATAATTAGTTCCCGCACAGCATCGATATTTTGTGGTACAAAAATCAATTTAAGGCGACCTTCTTTAAATTCGTCCTTGAGCACAGACCACCCATGATTAAACTCACTGAACCAGTGATACACAGTGGTTTTTGATAGTGCATTATCCCCAAAAATGGAAGTGAGTTGATCGATGCACTGTTTTTGAGTAAGCCTACGCCAAATATCATAATAAATCATCGCACGAAAATTTTCACGATTTAAAACCATGGTGATAAAGACACTAAATTTTCAAAATGGCGTAATAATGGTAAAACAATTGACAGTTACATGAAACAAACTGTATTTTACAGCCAATGAGTTCCATTTTTAAATTCTATAATTACTTTTTAAATATTGTTCTGTATGTGGCCAGTTTTGGGTACATAAATAGCAGTTTTCGTACATGGCAAGCTAACATGATGTCAACTGTCGAATCATGACCTCACGAACGCCAGACAAGCACGCAAGTTTGTATCAACCTATAAAACAACCTGACACGTTTCCAACAATAACTCAAAAAACAAGACCACTCCTAAAATTACCATAACATTGAAATATCATCCTTAAATTAACAACCTTGTAGCAAAATTGCCATAAAAATGTTTTCTTCTACTTGTGTTATTTATTTTTATATGTATTTACATTAAATTCAAATAAAAATATCAAGTTTACAGCAAGCTCACTTGCTAATAGCAAGACCAGATAATCTGGGAACACGTATCCCTAAACAATAGTTTTTTCATAATTGTTAAAATATTAATTATAAACGTCGAGTTACTATCAAAGTAATTTTTTGTTTAATATATGATTTGGTAGATCATGGATGAAAAGAGCAATCTTTCCGATACGTTCGTGGCTGAAGGTTCAATAACAATAATAATACCTAAATGAGGAGGAGGAAAGAGTAATTCCCTTTATTAATAACTAGCTTTTGCCCGCAACTCTGCCCGCGTGGATACAATATTTAGAACATTTTGGAAGCGATCGTGGCGTTTATTCATATTTTTCCCACACAACCATTTTAAATGACCTTTCTAATGTATGAAAGGCAGTACGACGGAGAGGTCAAGCTATATCTCTGTTTGTACCCAAACGAATTAGATGAAACATAGCTTAGATATCAATTTGGTCCCTAAACTACCAAACTGTGAAAACTTATCAAAATCCGTTCAGCGATTTTTATGTGATGCGGTAACAAACATATAGACAGACAGATAAAAATTCTAAAAACCGTTGTTTTGGCTTTTGTTGCTCTAATAAAGTACATCAGTTTTTTAAATATCCATCATGTACAGACATCGGCCTGTGACAATTTTATTATATGTATAGATATTACAGCGCTCGTAGTGTCACCTTCCGGCCGGATCTAGCAACCTGTCATTGTATACTTCCTACCACAGATTAGTCACAAAACGTCGAATTGATATAGAAGAATCTAAAAGTACCCAAATTCGAAGTATTGAAAGATTTTGGACACTGTAGAAAAGAATATAAGAAGGCATCGGATAACCTAAAAAATATAATTTTTTTTTAAGGAATCGTTGAACCAGAATTAAGAAAAAGGTCGCTCATCAATCTGGACTTACCATTATGAAATGTTCTGTCTCAAATCTCTGGAAAATTGATTACATGGAAAATTCTGGAGCATAATTAGAATAAACTATTTTATATAACTATATATCTAAATTACGTAATTAACCAAATCAGTGTATCTTCCTTTTTGTTAGCAAATATTTAAAATTAAAGTTTATCTTTTTATTTATTGGAAACCTTGTAGTTTCAATTTATTAAAAAAATTTCTTAGTCAATCGACTATATTTAAACAAATAACGTTAGTTTTATATTTAATTATTGAAAACATATCGCTACATATTTAGTTGCTACTGTTATTTAATAAAAATACTAATTTGTGAAAATTTCACGTTTCTTGTCGAAATCTTCCAATGCATGCTCAATTTCGGTTTGTACTTTGGTGAATTCATCTATTGACGAATTTATATTGTTTAAACGTATCTTTAGTTAATTCAAATCGATAACCTGATGTTTTTGTTTTCAAATTTAAATAATCTATTTCTCTAACAAAATTAATCGTTTTTGAATGGTACCTCTTAATCTTTTGTAAATTCCGCAACATTTTCAAATATTATTATAAGCAAATCGAGATAGTAGTGAAAAATCTAAAAAAAAGGCCAAGGATTAGGACTCGTTTCATAGAACTGATTCCTTACGATTATATCATTGATCATGAATCTTACTTCATTGACAAATCCGTCGTGTTGCGTGTGCGCTACTAGTTGTTGTCTTGTGACATCCAAATAATATGGACTACTTGCTGCCGTGATGAATCCCATTATTATATTAAATCAATATAATGTGTTCTTGAATACACCTGTTTAAGAGTTTTTCGTTGAATTTGCTGTTTATTTGTCATTTGTTATCTTGTACATGTAACGTGTATTTGTTATGTCGGTGCTACTCAGAAGGCTGTAATGCGCTGTCACTAGTTTTGAGATCTTGATGACGTGCTGTAAGCTTAAATTTGATTTTTTTTATTTTAATTTTGGGTGTATGCATACTGGAATACGAGTGCATGATGCGCGAAAGCAATTTTTCAATTGACACACCCCATATTGGAATTCTGTTAATGAGCCGAAATCGTACGTTTATCGATGTCGATTGATCTTATTTCCGGCTCGAAGGACCAATAAACGTTTATGCAATTACAACTCCCGGATTCAATCGACTGCATTATAATTTCATTGTTAGAGATCGCAACTATACTGCTAGGATAGCGGTGCAGCGGTGGTACGAAAATAAATTAGAGCTCCATTGTTCCAGATGCCGAAGGCAGCGAGCAGAAGGTCTCAATAATGCTCAACGGGGAAGAGTCCGAACTGTACTTCGTGAACTGCACGAGCACCAAGGTACGTAAGCTTACATGAAATGCATCACATGTGCTTTCAGACTTTAGCACACTATTACTTTGTAATATATCGTCAGAAATTACTTATGCTCATTCCTAATTATAAACGATGGCCGAATGCGTACGGAAAGCGTCGGCCGCAACGTGAGGTATTTTCCATGTTGTTTCTTAGAAACTTCTGAATCTACGACTGGCAGTTCTATCCAAAAGAAGGAGGAGATTATACTTACTTGTTAAAAGACTCATAATTCTATCCGTCCGGTATACAACTAAATATGTGACCTACGTCAGCATCCAAAATAGTCATGAGACAAGAAAGAGACGGCGTAACAACCAAAATAGTCACGAGACTACTTCCTGTTGAGAACTAAAGCCGGCACTTAATGCATAAGTTATTTATGAGTTTATAAAGATATTTTCGGACTACGGTAATTAATATATTAAGTTTCAATTAAATCAACTTTCTCACTTTAGACAACGCCATGTTTATTCATGTCAAAAATTAAAAATGCATTTATGAACTCACCATCGTAATGTTCATTTTTAAATCAAATTTGCTTATGGAAGATAATATAAAGTAGACAATTTCTGTTGGGTAGAAGTGGTACGCTAAATAATTTATCGAAATTCGTCTTCTTTTTTTGTTTCGTTCTCATACATAGATTCGCTCCTTATACGAAGTTGGTGTGGGTAAATCAAAAATAATGAATTAATAAAAAACCAAAATATTGTAACAATATCTATGTTTAAGCACCTTTTGCACGTGACCTACAAAGTCATTATATCAATTATTTTTTTATCAAAAAAAAAACACCAAAAAGAAATTGTTCTTATCTCGTGCGGTTTCATGAATTTGCCATTTAAATAAACTATTTTGTATAGGATGATGCAAACTGTTGAAGATCCGTGAGGTTAGTTGTGTGTGAATCCTCGCGCTTGTACAGTCAGTTGCAAAATATGTATGTATTAGGTGGCGCGCGACAGGCCCTATCGGAGTGCCTTTCTCCCTTACGCGCCCCGCTGCATCTATCAACTAGTCTCTGCTATAGACCTTGTGCCGGAATTCTCAGACGCTAAAAATGTGCATTGGATTATACTGTAATATTATTTATCTTTTGCCCTTATTTTATATCTTCCATTATCTTTAGGCTGGCAACTTCATGTAGTTTTTGTGATTAATCATCATTGGATGCTTTTGGATGGTAAATTGGTTTGCTTCGCCTTTATTTCCTTTATTGATTCTTTTAATACAGTACTACAAGAGATCAAACTATCATTATCATTGTATTGGTTTCTTAAAATCGTTTTATTAGCTTTATTTATTTATTTGCTTTATTGATAATTCAGTTCTGATCTACAATGATAATAAACGAAAGCATTTATTAGGAAATTTCATCTTAAATGAGAAATCTTCCTTTTCGGCTTTGTGGTCGTTTCGAGAAAATATTATAAGTTTTTATTACGTTGTCATTTATCTTTTGTAGACTTTTTTGTAATTATGATATTTTTAATATTTAAAAACTACAAACTCTATTACGCCGGGGGAAAAGTTTCTTCGTATTGTGTAAATAAAAAGTTGCAGTAAAATCTCTTTAGTTGTGCTGTTTGTATATGATTAGTTTTAACACAATTAAATAGATGGCAATGTAAAATAAGAAAAATAAAAAGTAAAAACGATGTCCCGCCATTTTTCTATTCTTTTTCTGTTCACCTAAATGAGTAAATCTAACTTAGAAATTCGATACATGTTGAAACTTTAACAAAAAAAAAAAAAAGGAAAAAAGCGACGCAAATGGCAAAAAAATTGTTATGTTTATCGACATAATGCAGTCGGTAACAGTAACAGAAAACTGGTTCAAGCTTTTTCAGTGCGGTAATATTGATGTTAAAAGATGAACCTCGCTCTGGTCGACTTGTTACGGATAAAGTCAATGCCATTTTGGAAGAAATAAACAAGGTCGGCATATTAACACTTACGGCAGAGCTGAAGAGCTGGGAATTGACCACAAAACAGTTTTGACCTATTTGAAAAAAGCCGGATATTCAAAAAGCTTGGGTCCCACACGAGCTCACTGAAACAAATCTAATTAATCGTATACTCATTTGCGATATTCTCTATTGAAACTTATAAAACCGAACCGTCGTTTAAAAGATTGATCACTGGTGATGTGAAAAAGAACATAGTTAAAAGACAAGCAAGCTCCACAGACTATAGTGAGACCCGGATTAATTCATAATAAGTTGACGCTATGTGCATGGGGGGATTGGTGGGATTATTCATTATGAGCTTTTACCGCCGGGCAAAACCATCAATTCAGAACTCTATTACTAATAGCTGATGAGATTCAAGCACGAAATAAGGAAAAAAAACAGCCGAAATAGATCAACAGAAAGAATATGGTATTTCACCATGATAACGCCAGATCACACGCATCATTAACCACTCAGCAAATATTGAGAAAATTTGGTTGGAAAGTGTTAATCCACGATATAGCCCTGACCATGTACCCTCTGATTTTCATGTGTTTCAGTCCGTTCTGAATTCTTTAGGTAATATTAGGTTAAAATCAAGAGAGAACTGTCAAAATTACTTTGGCAGTTTTCACCACCGACAAAAAGACAACAACTTGCTGAACAAAATGGCATATATATATATATATATATATATATATTATAATTAAATGTAAATAAAATATGATAAGAAAATTATCTTGAATTTAAGAATGAAATACAAAAAAAAGCTTTTTCCACGACCTTACATATAAATTACACATTATTGTCCCCGGTCGTCGTTTCGCAACGACCGTCAGTGGGATATTAAAACGGCCGGCGCCGCGACGCGAAGTCGTGCGTCGACGAAATCAATTAAATAATCAAAACGAAGAAACCATTTCCTTCCGCCGTTCGTACGAAAACACGAGATTTCGATTACAATAAAACTGTACTTAATACGCAATAAACGCCCGCGCCGCCGCAGAGCCCGGCCCGGCGTTAAGGCCGCCGCGCACGCCCGCCGGGATGTGTACCGTTATTGCGATATCGACATAGGATCGGTTGATTTTCATCACCGTGATCGTAATCGATGGGCACGATTCGGTTTTAGCGCAGGCGCTGTGCCATTAAGGCGATTCTCAGGGTCGGTCCAAAATATTAACAGTTAAAAAGTTAATGGAAACACGTTTCTTTTATTGCTCTCGAAGCTCGTGCTGATCGATATTGATATCTTATAATAGTTCCTTATTATGATAAATGTTATATAGGATTATGATATATATTATAAAGGAACAGGTGTTAGCTCGAGCCTGCTACATTTGTGTTACACATAAATATATCGTCATTATCATAAATTGACAAATATAATATCGAAGAACAATATTTTTAACAATAATCTAAATATTTTGTCGATATTTATCATTTACAAATTCTTTGACAGTTACCATTACATTTGTAAAACTGTAGCACAAACGAAAGTATAAACAATATCTCAATTGATATTATAAATATGACAGTGTGTTAGTTGCTTTATTTATTTGTCTTGCTTTCGCTTGGCGATGGAACAACAAATCAACGTAAATTTTCATATATAGATAGTTTACGAATTGCAAAGTGACATAGGCAATTTTTTATTACGCAAAAATTCAAGGCTTTGTCGCACTTAAATCATAACTAACTGTAATTGATAAACCGAACTGCATAAAAGTTTGATTTGTAGATTAGTTTAATATTGAAATATCCCCTTATATACCTTTTTCTAGTGGAAATTTATAGTTCTAGTAACATGGAAATTTAACGCAAAATTACTTTGGATTGAAAACAAAACCGGGATCTCAATCGACAATGAGATATGATTTCAAAATACATTATATTTATATGTTTACGTCCATGTTGTTCCTAAGAGTTCTACTGATTTAAGTACAGTATATTTATGGTTAAATTTATTATTTTATCTCGTTTTATTCAATTATTATTCCAAAAATATATAATTTTTCATATATCGTCAAGATTTTTATTGCTCTGTATATGCATTTATTCTCTATACACATAATACTTATACACTACTTGTAGGAGATGTATATTATTATCATAAACTCACGCCTATTTCTTCTGACTAAGACTACAGATTTTTACACGGTGTGATCTTTAAGTGATGTATATTAATTTATATAATAATTTTCACATCTTCCTCTATGAAAAAGCGAGGTTATAACACCGTTTTCTGTAACGTCGCCAAAATTATTTGGAATGACGCCATGTTGGTTTTTTTATGTTGAAATTCAGAAGAAATGTATATACGGCGCTCCCTTAAAACGTTGCCCATACCTGCGTATTACAATATACCCTTAAGGGTAAGCTGTCATAATCTGATTCACTGTATAAGGATTTTCTGTGCAAAAAAAAGTGTTTATTCATTTTTCGGTGTGTAAAATATTTTTATACGAATTTCAGCAGAAGGGGAATTTTGTTACAGCATCTTTTAGTATTAGCTAATCTTGGGTAATGAAAAATCTTTCGAGTTTAAAAAAAAATAAACTATCCTTTTTTTTCACTTTAAATGACATTAATGTTTTACACTCATTTAATTCATTACACTGGATCAATCATAGTTGCAAAACTTACTCATTTCGTTCTAAATAATATACTTCATAAACTGTAAATTGCAATCCTACCAATATATTGTAAGAGAAAGATATATAATTTGGTATGTAATAAGTTCGTTAATTTAACTTTTATTTACTAATTCATTGTATATCAAATTCTTTGCCCGTTTCCGGAACTCCCAAAGTTAGTTCTCGCAAATGCGACACAACTAATTGAAACTTCAAAATTTCTTCGTATACAAAAAAAAAATATTTGGATAATCACAAGGCATTCCACCTTTACCGTGATTACGAACAGCTTAGGCGAAATAGCTCGTCTAAGACTGGAAGTCATTTTTCTCTTATTTCATGTTTCTCTTCACTTCGCTCGTTTCTCCCTTCACCTCATTCGGACCACGTGCTTCCACCTTCTTTCTATTCCCGTTCTCGCGAATGAATAAAACAGGCACTCTATGAATATTCATCTGGTGTGCGCGTTGGCCACAGAACAGCATCAGCTCTACGTATATAAATGTCAGATATACTATTCTCCTAACTGAATTATTACAGGTACACGAGCAGGGCGTGTTCCGGGAAAAATATGTTAAGTGCCCATGAATTATTAATTTACACGATGCTTTATTAATTTCAATGGTGATGAGAGTATTTCATCGATATTTATCGGTGGTGTGTTCACGCATTACAATAAATATCGTCGTAACTTGAACGAAACCCGTGTAATGACTTGCTGAAATAGGTGCTTTCTTGTACAGTGATTTGTACTTCATTTATCTGTCATTTATTTATTATTTTATATTTAGAAATCTAACCAAAAATAAACAAAGTGACAGCATATACAGAGTGACTTCCTTTACAGAATATTTTAAAAAAGTAAATGTGAGTTTTAATTTAAATTATAAATTGGGAGTATCACTATGTTATGGTACTACAGTGTACATTATAGAAGAAAATATTGTATAGCGTCTCCAATTTCACAGGCGTTTCAATGAAGCTAAAAATTCGAATTTTACAAGAAAAACAAAGACTTGATGCAATTTTCAGGATATTTTACTCGGTTACTACGAGTGAAATCTGATAAGAGCCAGTGTCAAAATCCTGTGCAGTTTTTTGCTTGTAGATCTGATATACAATAATAATTGTTTCTATAAAGACTATAATTTGCTAAAATTATTCGTTCTAAAGGAAATCAGGAATAGGATGATGGAAAAGTATATTTCTCTACCGTTCTTTTGCATTCCTTGACATTACGCCGGATCTTTTTTCTTTTATTAATAATTAGTACATTTTTATTAAAGATTAAAATAATCTTAAAACACAATTCTTGGCCAAAGTTAGAATCTAAGTATAAAAATGATATTATTTTATTTGTAAATTTGCTTTGTCTGTTGAAAATGGAATATTAGATAACCAATAAATTTATTGGATGAATTTCAAATGTTCCTAAAAAACTATACAGAAATTTATTGAAACCTAAAAACAATACAGCCACAGAAACGTACACTTGTTTTCTTTTTTTTTTATGAACACCATTTTTCTGCTTCGCTCCGAGTTTATTTTCGTTCCGTTCGTGAAATCAATTTGAAAGTACGAAAAAAAACAGAGGTAATAAATTTGCCCTCGGAAAAATTAGCCAACAACTCCGTATTTACGATTCTCGTTTGTCGGAACGGAAGGCACATAAAATAAAACCTTTTAATGTCGATTCTAGAGAGGACTCTCAATTGAAAAGTTTCCGATGTGTGAGCGACGGCGACGAGGTCGCCACTGTCGTCTGGGATGTTGTTCCACGGCGAGAATACGACAGATAATTGTAGTACGAAACACACTGTAAGCTCTTTTCTTAATGCTCGATTCGATTTCGTTATCATATCTATGGTCCTCACCTCCACACTATCGGTTCGCATCGTCCAATAATCACTTCGTTCCCGTGAGGATGTTGGACTTTGAACTCCCACATTGCTCTAATGCCCGCCGCCGACTGTTTATCACCGATCCCTCGACAATATCCCAATGATGGCTCAACATGCTCCCCGGAGCACGGAATGAGTGGCTCAATTTGATTGAAGTGTTTAATTCTTCAATCAATTGATCAGTATGCCCCTAGTCTGAATTCGAACGCGATACCTTCCATTTCAAGGCAACCCCTTTAAAATCGTCGGCCACCGCCCATTTTGTACCGTTCTTAAAATTGTGTATATATTTTTTTAGAAATTGTCAATTACTTGATTGTATATGATTAACTATAAAATTTAACTTCTATAATATCATCTTTAATTTGAATATAATTCTCTATCTACAGATAAACTTTTTAAAATGCAGACATGTAAATCATACCTCTACTGTGTGCCCATGATTCGCCTGAACAATATGGGTTTCAAAAATATAACCGGATTTTACAGATATCTCTCGAATTTTCAGACCCTTTATTTCGTATCAGGTTCTAAAAATTCTCGATATTTCAAATTAAAAAGAGTATAGGAAACGTTTTATTCACGAATCGATGCCATACAAAACTATGCTAAATTTGAAATCCATAACAAAAGTAGTCACTGATGTAACAACGGCTTTGAAATTCAAACAGTCTACCGGATAGACAGACCTCTTATGCTTAGACGTCTTAGCATAGGGATTATATTTTAAGTTTTAAGGTACAAAACTTTAAAACCGGTCTAACGGTTGAGGCGACGGCAACAACCTGCAGTGTCTGCAGCAATTTGCGCATACACATACAAGCACGCTTTTCAATCCACACACAGATAAGCGTAACGAAAAAAAAAACATCGCATCAAGAGGGTTCCTTGTAAAAATGTAAAAATGTTACCTAGTATTTTTTTTAATCTTAACCAAATTCCTTTGTGATAATTAAAACATAGGAAAATTTAAGTTTGTACGCATAAACGTACAAATTTGTCATTTATTTAAAGTTTAAGATGGAGTGATCGATTTTCATTTATTTTATTAAACGAAACTATTTCTTTTAAAATTATTTATATGGGATGTTCATACAAGCCGCTTCATTCGTTAAGTCATACGGTATAGTTTTCAAAGTGATGCCTATATTTAAAAATTCTTTATTTACGATAAACGTCCATATTCGGGTCTGCGAAATTCATATGAGTACCAACTTTTTGACTTGATAGGTCCAGTAGATTCGAGCAAATTGGCTGTGACAGACGGATAGATAGACTCACGAGTAATCCTATAAGAGTTCCGTTTTTCATTCTGATGTACGAAACCCTAAAAATGTTGCTAACATTCACCAGACGAACATCTTCCTCATCACGTAGTTTCTTTAGAAGTGCCGAAATCACATAATTAGCTCCATTTTCCCTAACACATTGGCCGCCTCCGTGTGTTCATTACAGTAAGACAATCACATTAGTAGGCTTGATGATGGCTAATGAACGATGGATCTCGATTAGTATAATTAGTAAATTAGTACAGTTCCACCAACTGAGAAGAAATATGTTTTCTGATATTGAATAGAAATATATTTTCTGATACCTAAAACATTGTTTGGTTGTCACATAAATAGTGTTTTTTTAAGAAAAATATTCTTCAAATATATAATTCCTATCAAACAGATGAGTGGTGATTCTCTTGACGATGTGACTTAATGTCTCACTTAACTTTGACAAAAAATATCTAACATAAACACTGATTCAGTACTTCAGATGTTTCATACGGTACGTACCTAGTTAAAGTACATGAGTACTTATATCACGCTATATATATATAACCCGAGAATCACCCCCCTAACATGTAACTTTTTTAGTCAATCACTATTTCGGATAAAGGGTGAATGGCTTCTTGATAAATAACTTTTGGGTTCTTATCCAAAGAAAGTATTATCGTCGATGCGAATTACCAATTACACAAATACCACATAAGCCTGCTCTGAAAAGTGGTGATTAGAATGAACAATAATCAATTGACGCTGAGTCAAGTGTCGACGAGGGTCAGAACTGTCCAAATGGCGAAAAAACTGCTGAACTTCCAGACTCGAATTGAACATAAAATCGCATTTGTGTTCACGGTCTAGTAATTTAAACAATCCACTTTCCCAGAGTTCTTTATATTTTTTTAAGAATATAAGAAGCTATTTATAGAAAATAATTTGAAAAAGAACTTGTTTAGACAAGCATTGGCGGTGATATATTTTTTCGAATTTCTCTGTATCGTGATTGAAAAAATAACGGAAGAACAGTGGTTAAAATTATGTTATTTTTGTAAAATTTTAAAGTGCGTTTTCGAATGATAGATGATAAATAAATAATATCTATACGCTTTAGATAATCGATTATAAATGCGCTTTTACATCCTTTAAATATTTTCCCATAGTGAAAATATACAACATATGACGGCCATTTTTTTAAATTTTTAAACTACATTGTAACAATTTTCGTCCGCTGGGGACGTTTTTGTTTCTACATTCTGGACAAATAGAAGTGCCCATTTGCATTCCATCGTTGAGTCTTTTCTAAGAATATAAATAGAATAAGATCATAACCCCCATCCTGGCACCACGCGTATGGGTAACCTCACATATCTTCGAGTATTCTGGAACTTTCTCAGTTCTTGCGAGTTTCTTAGCCATGTATTATTTCCATCTCAATGATTAAATCAGCCCATTTTGCTTTATTTTATTTATGTTGGTATCGCTGTTCAATTTATTAGTACCTGCAAAATTCATTTATAGTTTGAGTTTGAAGGCGCTGAAGTCAGTCGAGTGTTGCACTTGAGTGCTGTGTTACTATTACGATCAACTGAATTTCTATTTTGTAGCTTCGTTTCCCTGAGTAGCTTACTGTTTTATATCGCTTGAGTACGTTTTAGTAAAACAATTATTACTATACAACATAAGCTTTTGTATATCTTTGTCTACGTGGTAAATTATTTCCCTGACCATCAAGATTAAATAACTTACTTCTCCACTCCTTTGAACATTTGTTTGCTTATGGCTTCGTGCGATTAAAGAAAATCGTTCCCTGTCTAGTCTCGAAGTAACAAAGCGTGGTATATCATGTCTCAGGTTATATCACTATATAAGTCACGATATATAAAAAAAAGAACCCAGAGCACTGATATGTACATTGAAAAAAAATCATCGAAATTGATTTAACAGTTTTTAAATTTATCTTATTCGTATAAACCGACAAAACATTCCAAAAAATATTTTTTTTGAATTCAGTAGGTATCGTCTGCGTAACCCATGATAATTCTTGTTTTGGAAAAATATATTATTGTGTATTATATTATAATTGATCGGGACTAGTGAAGATTTTATTCTATTCAAACACACGCACGCACGCGAGCACGCACGCACGCACATGTACACAGACGCACGCACACACATACGCACAATAAATGTTTCCTTCACCTACTTCCCTTCCTCCTGGCGGGGTGATCGGTGTAGCGACATTACAACTACCACAAAAAGGAAATTACAAGGCGAAAAGGCTTGTGCGGTGAAAACTTAATAAAAACAAATAGCGCGGTCCCGCGCGTGCCCGGGACGGCACACGGAGGTGGCTCTGTATTTCCTTATTATTCCCTTTTCTACTCTATTTCTTTACACAATATATGTGTACATGTATACATGATTCTGAAGCAGACCGGATTTTTTTTAAATTAAAGGATACTTGTAAATTTATTGGGCGAAAAATCATAAGAAAGATTTATTCATTAAATAAATATTAATATGTATTGGTTAATTTTTCAAACACGGATAAACACACACAACACATAGACAAAAAGCTGGTGCGGAATTTTAGTTAATTATTTTTACTGGCTATTCACCTTATTGTATCTGAATGCTTTGAAAACGGATTTCATAATTAGACGACGAAAAGATAATGTACTGAGTCCTTTCATCGAAACTGTTGGTCGTAGGTAATCGTATTTATGGTAAAGAAAATGTTTCAAAAAAGACCGATGTCATGAATTCAACGCTAATTGAACTACGCCCTCCTTCGATGAAAAGGTTTCCATATTTTATTTATTCTAAGGCACGCAATAAAAAAAAATTTTACGTCAGTTTAAGAATTCCATCCGAAGAGCTTTACTAATAATGAAACTGACATGAAAAATATATATTCCGATAAATTTAAAACCAAGTAGTAGCAATATAGGAAAAAATTATTAACAAAATTGCAATAAACGTTATTTTTAACCTATTTATTTAAAAAAAAAGAAGAAGTTATTAATGCGATTGTATTTTTTTTTCTTTGTATCTAACGCTATATCTTTGTTAATTTTAATTGAATTCGTAAGTGCTCTTTTATTGAAGAGGCCTTACCGTCGAAATGGTTCCAATTAAATTTAATTGAGTTGATGATTGAATAAAGTTGGAAGAAGGGAAATTCATCTAGTAGTGACATCACGCAAATTAAGTTATTGTATTGAAACAATTTGCGATAGTAGAGCGGTAAGTCTAGCAACGAGAAATGGTTTTACCCGCGCTGCAATCATGAGAATATTTTTTCCAGATAAATAGTATATTTTTAGCTTAAAAATTACTCATATTATAAATATTGAAATAATTAAATTGTATGTGGTGTTAATACATTAAAACAGTATGGAATATTTCCAAAATTTCAAAGAAATAACAATCATGAGTCGAAAAGAAATAACTTTCAAATTTCTTGCTCGTTCTTCTTTAGGGAACACTGTTTTCCGAGTGAGTGCCGAATTCTTCTAATGTAAAAACATAGTTCAAACAACTTAAAACATAAATTAATAACATAATTCAGGAGCATAATTATTTAGAAATGTAATTTTCAATTTATTTTCTAATACCAATGCCTTAACTTCCAATTCTTTTTTTGTCTGTAGAAACAGGCAGAATTTATTTAGCAATTATTATTATATTTATCTGGTGTCTTGGAATACATTTGCCCCAATTTGCTCCCTCAGGAGGAGATTGACAGACAAGACCCGCCGGACGCCTTCGTAGTCATCTACTCGGTCGTGGACAAGGCTTCGTTCCAGAAGGCCGAGCACGAGCTGGCGCGGCTGATGGACGCCGACATGCTGAGGTCCCGACCGGCGCTGCTGGTGGCCAACAAGATAGACTTAGCGCGCAGCAGGGCAGTCTCCACACAAGGTATGCCCACTTCTTTAAACGTTACAAGTAAATTGTTTCCTATATCAACCGTGTTTAATACGTGATTAATTATCGAGTACTTGGACAATTAAAAATTTGCGTATTAAAATATTAAGCTATTATTATGTCTCATTGATTTTTCTTTGTTGTTTTAATGTATTTAATTTTTCTATATGGTGATAGCTTGCTTGAATAAGTTCAATGAAAAAAAAAGAAATGCAATAAATTTTGAAAATTTAACATTTTATTTTTAAAATAACAGATGCATATGTCGTAATATGATTAGCATCTACTTTGATAATTAACAATCAGATGTTAAAATACAATAAAGTTTGGGTTCGACGACCTTCCCATAAAGTTATGAAAGTACATTCCGTGCTGAGTACATTTCGTAATTGTCCCAAGCGTAATTCCGAAAATCCAATTACTCCCAATGAATTTCCAATTACAACTTCTAACACGCGAGTGTCGCGCGTAAACAACGATTCGCAGGCGACCGATTTATTAAAACCGGGTCGTGTTACGATGACAGCGATTGACAAATCGCCGAAAAAGGGGTGATTAGGCCCTTCGTTTGAAATTCCGGGTCGTTTACACGATTTGTTTGTTTCTTTTTTTCCTCGACATGCTCAAATTTTGTTTCGCCGATTACCGGTGGCTTTAATCGTTCCGATGTAATTGATAGCTTTTTGAATTTCCTGATGATGTGCATCGAAAAAAAATCTCACTTCACGGATTCAACGATGGGCTTGTATAACGAAATCGTGAATTATGAACGCACGCTTCCTAGCGAATAATGATCGACGCAATTTTAGGTTTCTGCCGTTTCAAATCTGACATTGGGAAAATTAGTTAACTGTCGCAAATTTAAATTTTTCACAAAATATGGATACTTTTTCGGATGTATTGAAAGTAAAAGGATCTTGATGAATTAAAATGCTCGCGCACCATTTAACGAGAAACACTCTGTGACTTAATTTCAATAAAAATTATCTACGCAATTCGTAGAAGTGAAAAATATAGAAAGAAACGAAAATATAGAAAGTGACTTTCGTGATAGCAGGTACCAGGATCACATCATAACCAACAAACGTTAAATTATTATTTATACACAATCAATGGATTGTGTATAGAAATTCTAAAAGAAGTAAAAATGTCTCTAAAATAACTACCAGGCGCACATACTCATTGTGTAAGAAGCAGCACGTGTTACACCGGCTCACGTTATCGGGTTGCGTTAAAACATAACTTAACCAACACGCCGTGTGGTACATTATCGTTCCGCTTGTATAAATATTCATCGCGCACGTTCAGTAATGCCAGAGATGTGTCGATTCTGACGCGTGTACATAAATTATACTAATTTATTAGTATACCCTCCCGACGTCGTCAGTTAAATGGTTTCTATGTTTCCCTTGTAGATATAATAGAAAATTAGAAGAATATTGCATAATGATCTCTTGAGTAATAATGGGATAATTTACACGATAGAGCCGACAAATTTGTGAAAAATAGCTTCCCAGTGTCCGCCGAGACAGTCGTTGTGCATTTATCTAGACATTTTTGAAATCTTATTTCTTTTCACGCGTTAGATAAATCCGATAAGAGTGTATTTTCAACGGGATACACGCTGATGTAACACACTGTGAAGTTCGTACGACCTGCAGTTATTGCGAGTAGTGCGCTATTACTTATTCGTTATAGTCGTTCAATGCAGTTAAGTGATTAGGATGTTTTGTAAAGATAACAAACATGCACTCATATACATGAATTTATGAAGCCTGATATTTCACTCTATAAATATTGTAATTCATGTTCATAAAACTTTACATATGTTGTTGCTTATGTTTATTTGTTATTGTGAATATTGTGTATTAATATTTGAGATAGCATTTATTTAAATCATTAATAATGAATAAAATATATTTTTCAATGCCAAAGGAAATAATGTTTTTCATTGGATACATTTTTTTATTTGTCTAAATAATATTTAGTTTACCAAAAACAATTGTGCTGCTTCAATTACGCAAAAAAAAAGTACAACTTCTTGAGTGCGTAAAAAAAATTTAACTAAAAACTTCTTCTTTCCGAGCAGATGGCAAATGTCTCGCGTGCACGTACAAGGCCAAGTTCATAGAGGTGTCGGTGGGAATAAATCACAACGTGGACGAACTGCTAGTGGGGATCCTCAACCAGATCCGTCTCAAACAGAAGCAGTACGCGGAGGGCGGACGCGAGAGCTCGCCCGCCCACTGGTACAAGTCCAGGGGCGTGGTTAGGGCTAGCATGAAAGCCAGGCAGATGCTGACCTGGATCTTCGGCAAGGAAGATAGTAAATTCAAAAACTGTGAGAACTTACACGTCCTGTGAGGCAACCGCCCCGTCTACGTGTGAACGGGACGACGCGCGAAGGACCACTGACTCGAAAAGTGTTCGATATTCGAAAATAAGTGAAGTGCGTTTTTTTTTAATCCTTAATAACGTCTGGATGCTACGCGACGTCTACATTATGTTAAGAAATGGAATTGTCTTGCAAAAGAAGGGGAATAAATTTCCCTATCTTGAATATTATTGGAATTCATTATTCGATATATAATAATTATAATAATTGTTCTTCAGCATAAGTAGTCATAATTTTTTCTACATTTTGTATATTGTAGGATTTTCTCGGCCGTCTTTTCGCCAATATCAGCCAGAATTTTGAACAATAATTATGAATTGTGTCATCTTAATTACAATTTATCTGTAATAAACAAAGTATTTAGATATATTGTACAAAATATTATCGTTTTAATAATATAAAGTGCCAAATATCGAGAGAAAGAAATGATTTGTAAAAACGTCAAAAGTGAGAAAACAGTATTCTATCTACTATCAATATCGTATAATAGTATTAGCAATAATAATGTAAGAGTTTCTCAGATTTTAGACGAGATTTCAAAAACTACCTACTGAACCGTTCTTTAGCCCTTTCGTGCTTGGAATCAAACTTGGGACGTAAATTGAATACCGACCCATTTTATGGTCAAAGTGTGGTATTATCACTTTGAAGCATATCAAGAAAGATGTCTATATATAAAATCTGATAACACCATTTTTCTGTAGGTATTTCTGAACCAATGTTTAACCACTGCTAAACTTATAAATTTTTCGGGGTCCACGGAATCCTTCCATTTAAGCCAAAATGTTATATGTCTACCAACTTAAAGTCGTCACTATAGAGGCGAGCGGTTAGAGTTAAAATACTGTCTTATTCTATTTGTGTGAATTCAGAAACAATAAGTGCTTCAGCCTTGAAATATTTACCGAATACAACTTCATGCATGTCACTCCTCTCGAAACAGGATACTAACGATATTTAAAAATAAACAGAAAATAAAATGATGGAAAAAAATGTACATATCCTGCAACAATAAAATCGATATAAACAAATACGTTAAATATATCGATATACTATTTTAATTTTGTAATAAAAAGTAATCTAAAATAATATGGTTTAATCATGATATTTTGTTTATAACCTACCTAGTGGTTATTGTTGATCTCTGTTGCTGAACATTTTTTTTATAAAATCTGTAAAACATGTTTTTGTTTATTTTTAATAACAACATTGGTGACGGTGAATATTTCTCGGTCCCGTGCTGTACACGAGAATTGATGGCGTTATACACTATGGTGCCAAGACTGCATTACGAGTTTCATTTAATATCCTAAAATTTAATCCCACCTAGTATTGTATACTTCTATAATATACATATTTGCCATTTTGTACATAACTAAAGCTGTATGCACCCATGGATTTGATGAGGTACTTATTTGTAAGTCTTAAAATTAAGATGAATTAAGAAATATCAAAATATAAAATAAATACAACAATCGTCATTAATAATTTATAATAATAATAAAATATTATCGTATACCATTTATCGAAGATGGTACGGTAGGATAGAAAAAGTAATATGTAATTATTGTAAAGCTAATTATTTTAATAACTCTAGACATCTTTTTATGATTTTTCTTACTTGATAACTTGACATTATAACTATATTTTGCATTCAATAATAATTTTTGTCAGTTGTATTAAATAAGTCATGAATTAAAATTGAATCAAATTTGCCATTCTCCAATTTACGTCATGTAAGAGTGCCTTTTCATTGTTAATTAATTAGGATTTAAATTAATAAGTTATAGCGCTATCGTTTAACCTAATTCGTTAAACCTAGAGAAGTTTAATTTTTAAAATAGTAAGATTACAATTTTTCATTTGCTTATTTACTAATCCACAACGCCACGAGCTTGCTAAACTGTAATCCCTAAATGTATTTAAAGTACTGTTATACCATAGAACTAATTACCTGGTAATTTAAAGCATAATCAATTTAAATTAGAGTACTAGACGTATACATATATTTACATATATAAATAATAAATCGACAATAAAACTAATATAATTCTAGATTAAATACAACCGTAACCCCAAATATCTTTTTAGATTCGATTATGAAAAATTATGTACGTATCTAAATATCATGTTAAATAATTAAATTATTAATGTTTATTTAAAGAAATATGTAAATACATCTAGAAGAAAAACATTTTGTTTCTCGACATAAGATGAGGACTTTGGATCATATTTAGTAATTAAACGAGAATATATAAACTTATACTTCATATTTAAGCTTATAATAATAACAATATTTTTATAATTTATTTTTCAAATTTAAATTTGACCATGACGACCTGTGCCTTTATGTATAAACCCATCTCGTAGCTTACGGTGTTTTTTATATATCATAATTTTTCATTACAATACTTTTTTACGCCAATACGTCATAATATTAAGTATCTTATTCGTCTGCGTTCATTTGCCGGTTATATTTGAAATCAACATATTACGATTATTAAAAATTAATAGTTTTAACGTATTTTGGATGAAAATCTTCGTGTGTTGTATTATTTAATTATGGTATTTAATTAGGATCTTACTTAAAAAAAAAACTTCTTATAATTTACATTATTTTTTAACCAGTACTTCTTTATTAACATTATTGTACAAATTATGTAATATCGATTGTTCACTAACAATAAAAAACATATTCTTTGGATGTAATAAAATTAGTTACATGTATTTAAAAAAAAATAATAAAATAAAATAAAATATCAATTTAAAACATCAAATGAAAGAAACTTAGCTATAAGTATTTGTGTGTAACTCAATGTATATTTATAGTAATATTATCATGACTATGTAATTGTGTACTTAGAAATTAAGACTTTATTTTACAAGAGTCCAAATTGTTGATCGAGCAAAATCATAGGTAATAAAGATTTGTGAAATGAATGTCTTTCATTCTAAATTTACCTGCTTAATGCGACTTCATTATTACTGCTGTGTCGAGCTTTTATCCCTACGACAATCTTTTTTTTTTCAGTCTAAAGAATTTAAACTTTTGCTAAAATTTAGCCCCCGAGCCCAGTATTCAGTATCAATTGGACAGGGGGCTGACCACACTTATCAACTATAGTGCGACTACATCCGACGTCAAACTATATCGAATATTCTCCAAAAATTGGAAATTTGTATTGGAAAGCCATAATTAGAAAAAATATTAGATTTAAAAAAATGTGTTTTCTTTTATTTATAACGATACTTGCGATGTGAAGAAATCCAATGCAAGACAATGGGAATAAAAGTTGGCAAAATACACCGGAATAATTTTACAATTAAATTTTTATGTGTCAACATTTAAGTGAAAAAAAATTAGAAAAGCGGTTGACCCTGTAGGCCAATCTTGAAACTTCCCGTTAATTTCGAGTTCGAAACACTCTATATTTTACTGGATTTGATGCAATTTTTTGAATAAAAAATCGGAGGTACTTATTAACCAGTTAAAAAATTTCGAGGAAATTAGAAAAAATAGTTTTCTTTGATTTCTGTTGACAATGATTTTTCACGAACAAATCAACCGATTTTAACTTGGTTTGCGGCAATCGACGTGTTTTTACAGGGTCATGAGCTGATTAGACTTTAGAATCGATCGATCAAGCCGTTTCGTAGTTATTTTTTAAAAAAACTGTTTGTTTCGATTTCTTTTGACAGCGATTTCTCGCAAACTAATCAACCGATTTTGACGCGATTTGCGGCAATCGACGTATTTTTAATAGGTTAAGAGCTGATTAGATTTTGAAATTGATCAGTCGAGCCATTTTAAAGTTATTTTGAAAAAAACCACTTATAAAATTTTTTTTTCTTAGTTTTTTGAAAATTTCTCAAAATCTACCGGTCCAAATCGACCCAAACTTTCAGACAATCTAAGTTTGGTGAAACTCTTTGAAACACCGTTTAGTGGGCTCGATTCGGTCAAGCCGTTTAAAAGTTATAAGAGGTTTACATACATCTACACATACACACACACATCCACTCAGACATACGGACATCATTTCAGGGATGATCAGGGAAGTTTCCTAGACCCTCAGAACGTCGAGGTCTGAGGAGAACTCGATTTTTGCAAAATGGGGTGAAACCAATAACTTCCCGAAAATTTTAGAAAGTTTTCAATTTCTTAGCGGGAAGTTAAAAATGTCAAGTAAAACAAAAAACGCGACTCCGTTAAAAATACTAAGTAAAAAGCACTTCCACACTTTTTAATTAATTAAATAAAGTCTATTATTAGTTCACAGATTTAAAGAATTTTACATATTTATTATAGCAAATTATTAAGCACATAAATTGTATATATTTTTCTGATCGCCTTTTAAAACCCTTCATTTAATACTCCGCTTAACAGGTTTGGAAGAAAATTTTTTGAAACCTGCAATTTAGCGTCAAAAATTCGCCATTTCGGGTTTTAGTAATTTTGATACACGCAATATCACGCCTACAACTGAGACAAATCTAATGATACCTTATATGCGTTGAAATCCGTCAAACGGTTTATGATTACATTAAAAACAGACAGACGTATACAAATACGTACATTTCAAAAATATTACCTTCCCTTTCTTCGGCAGTCGGTTAAAAATACGAAACTTACTTGAGAATATTAACTCACGTTATACATTTTCTTTTTTATATTTAAATTACTAGTGGCTTAATAGAATTTGCTATGGAGAATTAAAAATTGGCTTTGCTATCCCCCTCTTTGTGCATCCTGAGGTCCAGTGTAAGTGAAGTAAAGCAATTTGACTTAAAACTCGATATATCTTCCGAAGTTGACTGTGGACGTGGCTCAATCAAGTGGAATGCCCTAAATATGTGCATATAATATTCCAGCCATTTCAGTTATAGCATTGTGTAACAAAACACACACACACACACACACAATAAAGTCGGAAGGCTTGTTAGAGGCAAGAGTGATGAGGACGAAAGCCAAATTGTTCATCAATAGTAAGGCCTTTCTCTATAAGATGATCGCTTAAGCGAGTTTTAAACGTATTTTCAAATAATTTGCCTAATACGCTCAGTAAACTAATGAGTCTGTAGCTGGCGGGGAGGTTGCGTATTTCCCCTACTTAGGGATTCCTATGACTACAGCTTCCTTCCAAGTTGTAGGAAATTAACAATTTTTAAGGCACGCCGTGAAAATCGCGACCAGGAGAGCCACGAGGGACGTAGAAAAGCATTTGATTGTTTTATCACTAATGTCGTCTACATCCGGGGTTTTCCTACTTTTTAAAGCTCTGATATGTTTGCTGATTTCGTCGTGTATTATCGGTTCCAGATCGTCTTTTTGATGGAAAGAAAACTCTGTGAAGAACCTCTTTTTCCACCCTGTGTGTGTATTCCAAGTCGTGTGCAGGGTTATCAGAGCATTGTTGTTGAATGCTGTCTGCTAAACACTCAGTTTTTTCCCGATCATCGAACGCTATATAATTATCAGGTTTCCTAAGAATGGGAATGGGGACGTAACCTTCTGTTTTTAAGGTTTTAATTAGTCCCCAAAAAGCTTGTTAGCTAGGAGTTATATTTACCACAATGTCGGTCCAATTATCATTTCTAACTTTCTGTATGCGGGCCTTCACTTTACGTTGGAGTGCACGCGCCTGAGATCTTTTTTCGCTGGTGGAATATTTCCTCACTCGGCGCAATACTGTGTTCTTGTCATTTATCAGTTTGCTAACACCTCTAAGCAGCTTTATGCGATCAAAGTTCGCCGAAACTACTCATAGACTGTTTTCAATCACTATCTTGACGTGGTTGGTAAGGGCACCTATTGCTTTGTCAACGTCGTCGGTAGATACTATGTCGTTGAGAATTCTATTTAAAGTAGGGACGTCGGTTTCCTCAAGCTCTATCGACACCTTCTGCCAATTAGTTATTGTTTTATTTATGAGAGGACTGTCCCCGGTGAGAGAGCCTAACCTCACGGGTCGGTAATCCGAACTGAAACACTAGAGGGTTTCAATGCAAATCATTTTCAGAGCTACCTCTCTCATAAGGGCGATATCTAGGATATTGGGCCTGTGGTTATCATTGGAGGGATAATGAGTCGGTGTGAGAGATGTTACGCTATCGACATGGAGCTCCTCCGTGAATTGCACCATTTTTCTACCGTTCCTATTATAATAGTTACAATTCTAATGAGTGCTTTTACTATTGGAATCGCCCAAGAGAATGATGGCATGCCGTAAGGCGAAAAGTACTTCTAGATTACTCCAGAATATTGTTTTCTTAGGAGGCAGGTAGACTGACACTAAGATCAGAATGCCGTGTCCCGTTATGCTAAGCTTACGTGTGGTGACTTCTATATTAGTTAATGGTGGAATGCTGGTCGGGCAGTAGTATGAACTTTTGTAATATAACGTAGTTCCACCTCTTGGAGCGCCTCGTTTGTCCGTTCGTAGTTGAGTGAAATGTTAGATTTTACAGGCTTTTGGATTTTTTGGTTTCAAACGGGTTTCCAGTACCATGATTGTATCTGCTTGGTACTTCAGCGCACAGTTAGCAAACTTACCTGCATTACTTATTAACCCATTTTCGTTGAAATAAAATAATGACACATTTTTTTAGTTTATGGCGTCCAACTGAGTTTAATTGTAGGCACCCGGGCGCACACACTACAGATTTTCTAATTTATTGATAAGTGCCTGGTTTTCCAGGATGATTTAAAGGTGATCCACACCGTGTTTCGCCTTTCTAATTTTCGCGGTGCTCCTTACTACTTGGAGGATGGAGCTAAAACTATTGATGTCAAAACTTATTTTTTAATTAAATTTACGGACAGCTGCATCCTGAGTATTTAAATTAGAAATAATGTATATGAAATAAACGATTTTATATACGGACTTAGGTTAAAGATTCCTTTTTGCATTTTTTGAGCTTGTGTATATTAAGCGATTTACGTACATGTCTTTTATTGCCCGGGTAGGAATTTGTCAATACGAAAGTATTGTGATGCACATATGAATTGCAAACTAAAATGTGTGCCTTGACGGAAGGACCAATAGGAGACCGAGAGCCGGGGCGGTCTATATGGTACGGCCGCGAATCGGTGTACTGAACGCATATGGCGATCCTGCGGAAAGTATGTACAGTGCATGGCCACGCCCACTCTATGCAATGAATGCATTTCATATGTGCAGGCGAATGCGCCATCTATAAATTGCAGACATTTTGGTACATCCGCCGCAGTTGTACTATGGCCGAAACATGTGAAGCTCGTGCTGAATATAAAATTTGTATATCCATTCTGTCTGTACATTTCTGCCAACATCGCAAGAAATTCGTTCTCCGAAGTGATTAAGGAAGAAATTTCAAGTGCAGGCTTACGCGGCGATGGAGAAATTGCCCTAACTCTAAACATTATTAATCAAAAAAACAATTGCACACATCTTTTTTTGTATAATAACCCTTAAGGGAGTAAGTTAGGATTAGGAGAGTAAGTTGAAATTTTATATAAGAAAATAAATCACCAAAGCTACTAACAGCAAAACTTATGTCTTAGATGCTTATTACAAATGATAAATAACAACATGGTCATTTTTAATAAAAGTAGCTTTAAGAGCGTAAAATAAAAAATGGAATATTTCATAGAAAATCGAAAGCGCCATATGTGTTTTGTTCGTTTTTATGTTCTTAAACAATTTATTCGGTTATTATAAAACTAGCTATAAATTGTACCTTGAATCAAAAGCTTTCAAAAAAAAAACTTGTAATCTTCATATTTCTGCCACTAAAGATTCTAAAACTCCTTTCATTCTGAGAAAGTTACACTATCCTCGAGTAATTTAGTTCAAATTTTATTTTAATACTAGCTTTGGCTACCTTTTCGTACAAATTGGAACAGTGACTTGTAGCAGCGAAATCGCACACAGAATGATAAATACATTTGAAAGTCGAGGCTGGAGTCGAAATCGAGAATGAAAATAAGAAACGAGTTTTGAATATAACTCGATTTCTAGGAGTATCAAGAAAAAACTGTCTAGTTTTACGTCAGAACTCCAGCAAGCCATTTGTAACCGTATTCAATTTCGTGATAAAGTTTTTGCGAGATGCGCGATAAAACAATACAAACATAAACAGACAGACAGGCGAGAATTCTAAAAATGATTGTTTCGCATTGCGTGCTCATAAAGATCCGGCATATTCGTTTTTCATAAATATCCCCCAAGTACGGACATCGGTCGGTGACTGTTTTTTTATATGTATAATGAGATCTGTCTATTATTTTTGTTTTTCTAACAAAACTAATAGACACTTAAAATAGACAAACGGCAAATAAACAAGATTGCGACGTCAGAAATATAAAACAGATATAACGAACACTCCCCGCTCGCCTGACGCTACGCGCCCTTCGGCTCAAGTTGATATGTGGTGTTTGCCAATCGTATAAATTGGAACGTCACTTGTTTTATACGAAGTCATTGAAACCCTGTCTAGACGGATTTCCCCAAAAAAATAAAGCTCTGTAATTTTTACTCAACTTAGAGCATCCATTCTATTATCAACATCTACTATATCATCGCCTAGTATAAACAAATGGAGCATTTAAGAACGAACCTTACATCTGCTTGAGCCAAAAAGTCAAAATTATTGATCATCAGCTTAGCCATAATTCGTCAACAATGTCAAAATAGAAGATTTTAATTTAAGGATAAAATGGCCATCTCATCGCTCGTAACATATGGCTTAATGTGGGTTTACTAAAGAAAATCGAACAAATCTAGAAAAAATGTGGAAGGGCAATTCGATGAAATATTCTTATGCTTTAAAAAAGTCAGAAGGAAAGAAGTTCATCAAACACTTATATCAAGGCCAGACTATAACGAAACGTATCTTTATGCGTATGTATTATGCCGTGGGCAGAAGCTACTTTCATATTTATTTGTAATCGGTAACAACAAAAGCTAAGACCGCAAGTGTGTGTACAACTTCTACATTGTCCTATTACTTAGGACTGGAATATACCCATTTATAGTCAGAAAAAAAAAACATCGATGTCGGTCTGTTTGTTGCCTCACTGTTTAGAATGTTTTATTAATTATACAGACCTTTAAACTAAAATAATATGTTATTATGTAAAACTGGTTTAAAACACACCTGATTAGATTGTTAACGAGGCAATCTGCCTTTAAAGATCAAGTTTCGTCGGTGCTCCGAGTTTGTTATCCGTTTAGAGGAATATTTTGTCTTCGTTTTATATGTCACCCACCGTCACCGCAATGATTGTTTTAAGCAAAGTTGACCCAGTTCTTGATCAATGCGCTAAGTTATAGCCGCACTTAATGTCACATCATTATTATATGTTATCTAACCTTCACACCTGTCTGCCCGTAAGGAGTATTTACACTACAATTTTCATTAACACACTTGTACTTTAAGTTTTGTTTATATTGTGAATTTCCTTTTACATATTTGATAAATAATATTCTTAGATGCCGGCATCGTTCTCAAAACAAAATCGTAGGTCCCTTATTTGTTTCGTACCTACTTCCGAGTTTGTTTTTCGTTGGTCAATTTAGTATATACACAAAAAGATTTCTTCATAATTTTGAGTTAATTTTTTTAGATTGATAATTTTTGTTTTACATTTGTCTTTTGTAATTTTAAATTTTGAATAACAACCCTAATTACTCTTGAGTAATAATATTTCCTTCAGTAACTCGTACCGGACGGCTTGACAATCTTATTAATTTTTAGTTCTCACCGCGGATTAATACCGTGAAGTGTGGTTAATTTCGGTCATTTTAATCTTATGATTTTTTTTACATGCACTAGAATTTGACCAAGGTTTTGACTTGTTTTCCTTTTGACACCACATCCGTAGCGCGTATCAAAAGCAAGGCCATTACACTAACATTTATTAAGTCATATCTTGAAAACTACTAAACTGTTTTTGATGAAACTTGCATTTTTCCCTAAATTGAATGCGCCAATAAGAAAAAAATGTTCTCAATCTGATTAATAGTTTCGGAGAAATGCGTGGACTGACATACATAGGCCGATAAAATTTTGTTTATTTATTTGGAAGCCCTAATAAATTATAATGTGTAAATATATTGCAGTTCCAATAATATCAGATACAGAACACGCACGAAACTCTGCTGCTCTGAATTGTACGCAAATAATGTAATGCACAGGTACAACGCTCCCCGACCCTTCTTCGTTCTCCCCCGCGTTCCTATTTTACGCTATTGCTACACTTTCATGACTAACTTCATAGCGGGAAAGTTTCGTTGTACTGTACATACGTGTTCAATTGACAACTTCTTTTTTTCAAATTGGTTAAACCATCCACTAACTATTTAATGATTTTAATAATTATTAAATGATAGTGGAACGTTCGCGCGTTCGTGTCATCAGATTAAATGTGCGATACATAAACGGTTGGAACGGATTGAAAAGCGTTAATATGTTCTTTGTTCCCTTAGCCGAAGTCCAATATTCTATTTATACAATAGAATATTGTTCTATTTATATTCTATTTACGCGATAGAATATTGTTATTGTACGAAATTGGTGTTATTTTACGAAAATTCTTTAATAGGTGCTTGCTTACGACATGCAATAACAAGAAATATACTACTCGCCGCTGGCCCTCGAATCTGTTCTTCCATAACGAATTCTGATTCAACGAATTGAATATTGATTCAAGAGTATTGTCAGTCTATGAAAATATCTTAATAGATAAAAATGCTATTATTTCGTTGTTTTCAGCAATTCAATTCGTTGGTTGAGGATTTGTAGTGGAAGAACAGATTCGAGGGTCAGCGGCGAATTGCTTGCTGCATGTTGTCAAGCGTCTGAAATCCAATAATTTATTTATAAGTTCAAAACTATATTGAATCGGCCCATAAATAACAATCAATCAATCAAAAGTTTTAACAGTGTAATTAATAATAATAATATCACACACACAGCACCATCTGGACCCAAATTAATCAAGGAGGGTGTACTATGGTTATCAGGTAGTCGAACATTTTTTTTTTGTAAATATATACACATAATACACACTCACACTCCGGACAAACATTAATTTTTAATTAAATAAAAGTTTGTATTGTGCGGGAATTCAACCCACTCTTCCAGCGCAGCAAGTAGGGTCACCACCACTCGCATCAATCAGGCTGTCGAATTAGTGTGTACCTTACCTTCGAGAATTTCTTTAGTATTCTGTGAAATGTTTATTGAGCGCGATCATCGTGTATATTGTCAAGTTATATCGGTCACTGCGTGTGCGCAAATTAACTAAAATTAAGAAGACGTAAAATTAAAATCAACCATTGCTTACTTAATAGCACTCGTGACCTGCGGCTACACTAAAAATGTATAACAAAATTGGTTGGCGGCGTAACGCTAGAGGGTCCAGATAGACATTGCCTTACTGAGCAAAGGCGATTTGTCTTTAAGCGATCAGGACTATAATTTAGATGAGTCTTAGGAGAAAGAAGACTTTACTTACAAATAGAAATACTTACGTGAGATTGAAAGATTGTATAAATATGGGGTGTTCATTTTTCGTTAACTCATTGAAAATAAGCTCTTTCATAAAATCCGACATTTTTAAACAATTTGCCTATTTTGAATCGTACAATTAACGCACTAGATCGCATTGTCACCGGGAAAATGAGTTTTCTGGATTATATGTACAAATGACAATAATTTATAATTATGGGTAGTGTCTTGAAGCAAATAGGAGTGACTCAATATATACAAATGTGCAGTTTGAGTTTACGTAATTGAACAATATTAAATAATTATGTTACTGTTCTTCTATTGACGCTAATATTATTTTTAAAACAATATTAAATAACAAAACGACATCAATTCAGATACGATTGAAATTATATTATAACTACGTATTCAATACAAACTTTCGGTTAATCTTTTACGTTTAGAATCTTTTTAGAAAGTATCTTGATCAAACTTGATCAATATAAAAATTTTTATTTTCATTCGGCGTACATCACTTCTTCTGATAATGCCGTACCTCCTGCACTTTGTTTACGACCGCTAATAATACCAAATTCAGTTTGTTTACAACCGTTAAGTGGAGATCACCTCCATACATCAGAACTCTAATACTTTATCAGCGCCGTTAAGATTATTAACGATTTATTATTTAATTAGGGATTGCTATTTAGCATTGTTTTTAATCCCACAGGATAATTACTGAATTTACTATAATTCTTTTATATCACACGGTATGTTCACGTAGATATTTTATCTTCTAAGAAATGCAATAAATATATAAATTATTAATAATAATTAAGTGAATAATTAATAACAATTAACACAAACTACAAAAATCCACGATTCTTAGCACTTTAACAGAACTATTTTGGAGTTTAGTTTAGTTTCTGTAACATCTGTTCATACAATACTAGAACGATTGATTAAAAATTATTGAAATTCAATATAAAGAAAACCTTGGCCATCATCAAATACTTCTATTCTAACCCCAATTATTTACCTGTTGTTTCGATTTAAACAAAGACAATCAGCAACGGTATAATAACAGGTAATAACTATGCAGAATAAAATAAACATCACGATAAGTTCTATCCATGACCATGAATTTGTGAGTTTAACTTCATCGAATTAAACATCATACGAAAAGAAAGTTTAGCTCACAACCTTCCAGTACCAACTCACAACCTTCTATTTAAAAAATAGAAAGATGTGAGTTGGTACGCCTTCTGATTTAAACAATAGTTAATTCAACTACAACTTAAGCATTTCCCTAAAATTTCAAATAAATCGTACTTAATACTTATACCGGTTCCTGTTTATTATTCGTTCGAGTTATCGAAGTGATTGGCCGCGACCTTTTTAGAAAAAAAAAACAAACAAGCCTGATTTGTTTTTACTATTCCGAAGGGAACTCAATATTAAACCGGCATACCTTATCGACAAAGTTAAAAGTACTTTATAGGGATAATTTAATTTCATCTCGGAAAATGAACGAGTCGAGGTATTCGGGCTCCCTCGGCGCATACATTTTTTTTTATAGAATTTAATAAATGCAAATGCGGGCTTAGTGTGCGCCCACTTATTACGCTCACAAAGAACTTTCGTGCAAGTGGACGATTTTCTCTGCTTAAACGGAACAACACATTCAATGTGCGAATGTATCATTCGTTGTCTCAAAGACTAGAAACGTGATTAGCGATTTGAGATGTTCAACTTGAAGGGAACAGTTGGAATATAATAAGCTTGCTAAGAAAAATACGTGTACATTGTTTTGCTATTGAATCAACAATTAGTATAACCATCGAAATTGCTATTTATGACGCATTTTATTCCTCCGTCTACAACAAAAGCGGCTTTGTTTAAACAACAAGCGCTTAATTATGTAATTAAATAAAGATTATATTACAGGCAAAACAATGAAGTTTTCCAATTATATAATATTATAGAATTAGGTATAAAAATTAATTTTTAAATATAAAATAAGTTTAGCCACTGGAATATTAAAAAACGTCAAAAAATTTTTGGTTTATGATATATATATACAGCACTAACAACTTCTACGGCTTTTCCCGCATGAACACAATATAAATTGAACCAACACAAAGACGTACAGATATTCTTTTTTATATGTTAGGTCTTTAACATTCATGACAAGTAATTTTATTATGACGTTCGATTTGCAAATGTTGGGTTTGCTCTCATTCGCTGGTCCAGAACTTTTAACGCCTGTTCCCGATACTTATCTTGACAATAACGATTACTACCTTGTTAACGTAAAAATTGTGAAAATTTCGTGGTTAGATATTAGAGATCGCTAAGTAGTTATTACGTAAATATGCCTTATTTTTCTCCATTTCTCTCTTTTGCTTTGTCTCTTTCAGTGTCCACTGCAAAAAAACAACGAACGCTCAGACACGCTCCCCTTACCAAAAACGCATATTAAAATGGGACAGTGAAACTATAAACACGGACTAATAATGTTCATACATCGTATGCATCGGTGTAGGGAATATTTTTAAAACATACTTGTGTATTAAAACTTAGCTTATCATCATGTCGAATCGACAAACCACTAGACTGGAGCACTGCATTACAGAATACAGGGCTGGGAGAGCCCTGTCATCGGTTTTGCGATGGCCCTTACCGTCGCAGACGCCGGGAACTTTGGACACGACAGCGCATACGCCGTGCATAGAACAGGGTGCGCTATGACAGCCGTCCCATCCCAATATAATCCCATTACCTCATATTTTATTAGTGTTCGACGTTTATCTACCAAAGGGTCTCTTAATTAGCTGTTTCCTGATGTTTGTCTACCGAACAGAGAACCTTTCCATGTGCTCCAGAAAAAGGTATGTCTGTCAGCGGGTATATCTTCCGTAGTGAATTAAATTTCAACACAGGCTGTCGTAATACAGCAAATATCGGTGGGTGCTATAACGGCCTGTTTAATTTGTGCTGGTTGGAGTCACAACGGACGTCCATAGTCGTCCGCGAGGCTGACGTGCGGACACACACTGTCCGCACGTCAGCTATGGCGCGTCAAATTGGAGAGATTAGATGACATGAGAGATATTGCGCACTTTGTTGATAACATATAGAATTGGAAAAACTCCTATATGTAATTTCACAATCAAAGATGATGCCGAAATACCTTGCGACCTCTTGGGATTGTATTCGGTCTAAACGCTTCATCACCTTAAGTATTCCAGTTGCTTGGATGTTACGCAGGTAGAACGCGTACGATAACGTTTGCTACATCTGAGTTACTCCTAATCTACATTTCACATCGTAATCCAAACTTTCCATTGTAGTAGTCGTTGTTAACTCCACAAAATCAAAGCACATCGGCTAGTTCGTTGCCAGTTCGTCGGTGTATATAAAACTGTTAAGTATTTACACAGACTTGGTGGGTTGTCGATACAGATGTTAATAGGTGCAAGAATATTTCTCTACGGAAACTGTTTCTTTTGATTTCGCTAAAGGGTTTTAACAAATTCGCCGAATTTCCACAAACATTGTTTCCAAAATTGACGGTGTCGCTTGCAACACAAACCCATACATTCTTATCTCGAAACCAGCTTCAGTTACATCAATATCCGAGTACCAGAAGGTCCTCTGCTACCCGACCGGTGTCAGCAAAATTCAACAATTTAAAAATCTCCTTATTACATAAGAGAGACGTTCAACAATACCCAAATAAAAGTCTGACGTCTCATAACTTAACGAAGCCCACGACTTCACAGTTCAGAAATCACTGAAACTCTCAATGGAAAAGCTAGCTTATTTATACTTTCCTTTAGTCGTTTATTCCGTAATTGTTTTATTTTTTTTATATTTTTATTTATATTCCTTACAATATTAACTATTATATTCCTTAAGTTGTTTCTTATTTTGTTATTTTATGTCCATGATTTTTTTCCTTTTTATGACTTCAAAAGCGCTAACTTCAAGTTCTTTCAATTTATTTAAACCAACGAAGACGCCGAGACGAATGAAAACGTAAAAATTCTTTTTTTATATATTTCCTTAAGCTCTCTTTGCACGGGCGGAGCATCAAACGGAACGAAAGCGGAAGTGCCTTCGGTCGAGCCCCGCGCGGTTCCGTCTTACTTTTACGGACTCCTCTAGCGACTTTCAACTTATTTTACATTTCTAGCACTTTATCTGTACGTTATTATTCACGTGCACTGTCAGCCATCTGCTCTGTCGCTTTCATTAGCGTACCATCTGGGCTGTTTTGACAGACCTTTTTAGTTTTTTCTTTTTCTATCTCACATACTACTCGAAGCATCGACTTGGAACTTCCCCGTGGGTAATTCCTTAGGGTCCACCTCAGCATGTTGTTTGTATATTATAGAGGTGCGCCAAGCTCTCCTACTACATAGTCATTGATCGATTATATAACGTATTCGAATATTCTTAAGCCTTTGAAAGCTACAAGCAATTCTCGATCTATCTATTTTTTTTTTAATGTATTGCCATAGTTGGATGACTATTGACTATTACGTGTAACTTTTAAATAAATCAATGCTTTATAATTGAAGTAATAAATTCCAGTCATCGTATTTAATAAGATTGAAATATATTTTTTAATCCTTTTACACTTCTAATTTAAAATCTCTAATACAAAGTACTGTAGTAAATACATTTTTAGTTTATAGTATATGCAATTATTTATGAAGAATGTTTATCCTTTTTAAATATCTTTAATAAAACCTAATAAATTCTAGAATTGTAAGTGTTTATTATAATTATTAATTATTTTTGCCAATATAATATAAAACATCAAAGCCGCTTAAATCTGCGGCCTTTTGGACCATGATCGCAAACTTAAATCTATCGTACTCTTCTTGAGGATTATTTTATCATTTATTTTTTATATTAATTTTGCTTTAGTCAACGGTTTAACGCGTTTTTCGAAGAACGAACAAGTTTTCCTTTTAACTTAACTTAATCAAACTCATTGATCAGTTCGCGCGTGGTAAGGTGTAGACCCAGTACCTTCTGGTTTGAAAGTAACGAGCTTTGTCAATCTGTGGGCACTTTTTTCTTTTCTTTTATTATTATGCATCATTTTTAAAATTGTTCTGAAATAAAAATCCTTTATGTCCTAAATCGCTAACACTACAATTTATACATACAAGCACGTCAGTTACTTTATATTTTTTATTTCATTTTTAATGTGCTTTATTACCGTTCGCTTATCTAGAAAAATAAACTGTACTCAGGTAGCGTGAGAGTGATATGACTATGAAAAATCTACTAATTTTTTTAAGATTTCAGCTTATTATTTAAAAAATTATTATTAAAAAAGTGATGAAATTATTATTATTGGTACAAAATTTATTGCTAATAAATACACAAATATTGCAAAACTAAATCGAGAAACGAGACTGATTATCAATAGTTTCATTTTTTCTTAAGCTAAGAACATTTTAGATAATGCCACCCTTCTTTTAAGTAAACAGAGCATTCTTCAAGAAAATTTAGCGAACTGATTAATGTTATTTAAATTCCGATACAGACGGTGATAATAACTAAGTCTACTTGAGTGTCGATCACGCGCAAGCTGGTGGTGTGCGGTGTTTTACACCGATCATCGTAAACGTTCACGTTGCGTGTGCGTGATTTAGCGATTGACGTGAAATCAATTCGCATGAAAAGGAACGCAAATTAATGCACGCGTATCTTTTATGAGGTCACAATTTCGAACTTATTTGTCTGTGACCCAGCTGTTTGCGATAGACTCGCACGTTGGCTGGCATCCAGCTCCTTGCAAACGCTTTTCATTAATATTAGAATAAAGAGACACTAATTCTTAAATCTTTAAGCGCTGCTCTTAGATCTGCTTAGTCCTGCTGTGGGATAACAGACTTACTTACTTACTAACTATTACTTAACACATTGTTAAGTAATAGTTGACGATGCGGCCGTCTAAGCCATGGACTATTTATTTATTCACTCATTTAGCACAAACACCTTGCATAGCGCGTAGCGTACTCAATTATTACTAAATACCTTGTTTGGCAAGCTATTTATGAAAACGGTAATTTTCCGAACCCTATTATCGTACAGGGTCTATGAACTCTCATATTTACCTTAGAGACTTCATTATCGAACATCTAATACCTTTTATAGACAAGCATTGTCGGAGACAAGACATTTTGTTTTAGCCGGATTTGGCTTCGTGACATTACGAGTTTTAAGTTACTCAGTATTTACAGACTGTTGAGTTCATAACTAGACAAAACAATATCCCGATCGTTACTCAAGCTCGAGGCATCGAAATATTTTTGGCCCTGTGTAAAAAAGAATATAAAAAATACCAGAAACATCTTTCGAACGTCGATGGACTAGATTGCATAAAAAAGTAGCATCTACATCTTAAAAAGCGGTCGTGAAACGTACTGCTATTAAAGTGAGAAAAAATGGGTACAAAGTTATCGTTGGAGCAAATATGATATAAATATTAAAAATAATTTAGTTTTACTCTTATTTGCATATTAAATTCATATGATATCGGATTATTGTTGTTTAAATATTGTCAAGATCATCTTGTCTCTTTGCTTTCTGGGACACTCCAGTATAATATATAGAATGCAGTGCTATCCTCATCCGAATTCGAGGCGTTGAAGATTAATTTCGTCGAATCCATGGATCTATGGAAAGGCCCCATTACATAAATTGTCTCCCAATCAAGTTAGGCGGCGCTCGGCTTCCGCGTGCCCCCCTAATTGAATCGCTCCGATCGAATTTAATAGACGTGATAGATATGCGGATACAACTTATTGAGTTTCTCTCGAGCGCTAAGGGAAGCGATCAACCTATATTTGATGTAGCGTTTCATTTACAATTACGCGGTTAGAATCAAAATTGATTTTACACCTGGCGTTTCCCACTAAATTGCCGACGAAAGAAATACAATAATTTTTGTTTGTCAATCTACATTAATATATGCAACTACACATACGAAATTTTTGTAAAATTTTGCCGTAAATATTTATATTCCGTGACGCACCTAGTACTCTACATGTCAATAAACAAACAAATGCACTTCGCGTTTGCTTAGTTGTTCGATCTAATTTCCCAAGAGCGTGAATGGAATGTAATAAAATTGTACATGGGCGTACACCATCTTCAGTGAATATATATTACATTTTATTTTCCATGTGTGTTTAAGCCATTCATCCGATTACTATGAAAGTGGTGATGATGGGATGCGAGAATGGAATGGTTTCTGAAAGAAGAACTAACGTTTGTACCCGACTTTATCTGCGTATTTATATTATTCGAATGTAAAGCGGTTCTAAAAATCGCTTCATTAATAAGAAACTCCTTAAGTCAAATATACTATTAACATTTCGCCTTTGAGTTCATCAGCATATTTTTAATTCTTTCACTCATAAAAACTTAAACTATCTCCAGATGTTGTTCTTAAAATTATTCTATCCTTTTCTTCAAATGCGACTGCGACGGATGGCATATGAAAACATATGATTGTATTAATTCTACCACAAACGTAAACCTTAATCACTGCTGTAATTTTATCTACATCTTTTAAAACAATGACAGTCTCATAATTGTGGTTAATAGCTACAATTAAACTAGTTCCAACATCAAGCCACCCAAAACAGATTTAGGACTTACGACCATTATGTATTCTACTATTTTTGTCTAAAATAATTTTGCAAAGGTAATTTGTGTACTACTAACTTTCTTTATAGAAAATAACAAAATCTTTCCTGATAAACAATCTGTTTTCAGAAAAGGCACAATACTGTGGCGTCTTCAGTTGACATCTGGACAATCCTTTAGGTTCACAAGGTATAGCCAAGGAAAGTCTTGACTATGCTAGAGTTCTCAAAAGCTTTTAATACTATCAGTATATCTCTTCTTTGACCAAAATTTTCTTTTTATGGTTTTGTAACTCCGTGGAAAGATGGTTTGCTGGTTATCTCAATGGCCGCTCGAGATTAGTGGAACTCCATAGTATTGATGTTTCAGTCGCTTTCTCAGCTGCCAAGCCTTTGACTTGCGGAGTTCCTCGGGGTTACCTTTTTCGACCGGTGCTTTTTGTTGTGCATAGCAACGCTTATCCATACAGAATATTGAAAATGGTAAATACCATCTATACACCAACGATTTATAGCTCGTATTTACATTACGATTTACATATCGTGTCAATCTAATGAAAATCTAGCCTTCAATAAACTAAAACATGATTTGAAACGGATAGCGACTTGATGCGAAGCGAACAGCCTAGTCGTAAATACAAAAATCAAATTCATAGCTAGTTCAAAAATTCAAGTTAGTAAAATTAATTTCTTTAATCTTACCATATCAATGTCAGGCCTTTCGATCAAATGAGTCAAACTCAAAATTTGATCCCACAAATAGAAGGATTGCTCTATTTCCAAAAAATTAAAACTGCAACTAGAACTGATCTTTGCATTGAATTTTGTAATTCCTTCGTTTCTTCGAAATTAAATTATGTTGACAATTTGAAAAATGCTTTCTTACTCGTTCTAAAAAGCTTTCACAACGTATACAAAATGCATGTGTGCACTATTGTCTCCCTGACCCTCTTTGAGTTCAGACACTCCCCGATATCAATGAATATGGTATAACCTCGTAGCTACCTTTAGCTATCCTTGTTTTTGGTTTTGTGAAAAATCGAGAACCTCGATACTTGTATGAAAAGCTCTGTTTTTATGAAGTCATTTTTGTTTTGTCACTCATTTGATATGCCCATGTTTTAGAAGGATCAAATTTCGCGGTAGTTTCGTTGCCACGTTGCCACGAAGTGCTGAAACGGCTCACCACCACCTATTAGAAATTCAAGCCTTATTTATTGTGTATGCAAACTAGTTTTAAATAAGAGGTCGTTCTAAAATCATATTATTTATGATTTCTCTACTGGCTGTGTAGCGTTAATAAGGTATTTATAAATAAAGGATGTATTAAACCTACCTTATTGTAACCACATATAATTTTAAAAATTCAAGTACAACTTATATTCCTAAGTATGTATAATATCTGATTTTATTTGGTTATTGTGTTCGGATTGTTTTCTCTTGATGCCTGCGATGCGACGAGATCGCTACTGCACATGCGCTTGGTATCACGGAAGACCAGCGCTGCAGTAGTGACCACCGCTACAATTTCTGCTGAGCGACAACCTTTTTTTGATGGCTGCATAATATTCTTACAAAAGATGGTAAAATATATTTAAGGTATTGACACTTGTATACATATTCATCAAAAAATATTTTTTCTTTTTTTCCAATATGGCCTAAATTTTGTTTTTATTGTAGCATTTTTCCCGGCTTCGTCCAAATCGTAATCAGAATCAGTAGCGGAATCGAAATCGCAAGAGATACGGGCAGCAGGTTCGAGAATCGAGATCGGGAGATATCGAAATCGAGAACTAGAGCAAAATTGAAGTCGAGTGTGGGAATAAAATAAGAATCAAGAACCTGAACGAAATCGGAATGAGGACCGGCTCTGAATCCAAAATGAGACCGATTTGGAACTAGAGCAAGACTAAAACCTCAATCTACTTAGACCGAGACCAAGTTTATAATCAAAAGCTAGACCGCGATTGAAATTGAAAGTGAGACAAATTAGCATCGAGAGCAGAACTGGTATCAGAATCGGGAACGGGATAGCCATCGGAATCGTGACCAAAAGCGTGATCGATGGACGTACAAGACGAAGGAATTCATTCTTCGTGCACGCGGGTGGAGTCGGAGGCGAAAGCTAGTATGTTATAAAATCGGATAAATTATGTTCATTGAATATTGATAGCTTATTTATAGAATCTTTAATAATAAGTTTCATATATAGAATATCCGTATTTTTGTAAATATTATTTTGTCTATGGTATTGCATAACTAGGATGACAACATCCTTGAAAACATCAAATAATTTAAGGCGCAAATACTCAAAAATACTTCTAAATCCTAAAAGGTTTTTTTTGGGACGCAGCGCTTTGAATACGTTAATAATCGTTAGACCATCAAAACGTTAAATAAATAAGCCTAATTACGTATTAATGGGCAACGGCCTAACGAGCCTTCAAAAAAAATACCCGGCGTTTCGAAGAAACGGTGAATTTTCGCCTACGTTCACCTTAATTAAGTTGATCTCAATTTGTAATTAAAGCTTATAAATAAATACAGAGAACAGAACACTTCACCGAGAAGTGAGCGAATAATAAAAAATACCGAGAAAGTGCGAGTCGAAATCGCCAAGAAAAGGATCCCGTACTACAGTAAAATATTTAAGACTACATTTTTTAAAATAGTAAATGAGTAAAGATAAACTTAGAGCGTACACTAGAGCCAGATGACTCTAGTCGCATAATGCAAATACGAAGTGCTAATGATGAGGCGAAAAAACAAGTTTGTTATATAGGGGCCCCCTTTAATTTCTTTTTCATTATTTGTTGCCATAACGGCAATAGAAATACGGATTTTGTGAAAATTTCAACTGTCTCCCTATTACGGTTCATGAGATACAGCCCACTGACAGACAAAACAGACGAACAGTGAGTGCTTAGTAATAGGGTCCTGTTGACAGCATTTGGGTACAGAACCCTAAAAATATAATCGTGTAATTGTGAGAGTTGTGAGGTTATGAGTTTGACTTGTCCGACTTCGCGTGATCTAATCGACCAGTAACAAGGAAGAAAAGCTAACTTTCGTCTAAAGTATCTGATAGATTATATTATCACTTTTTTTTCTTTAGAATAATGGAATTTTTAATTAACTATATATTCGCCCACGGTTTTGCTCTCATAAACATATATATGTTTCTTTATCATTTATATTGAAAGATTTTGCTTTCGACCGCCATTTCGTTCTCGCTTTCAATTCTGTTCCCGATTCTGTACCTGATTTGAAACAGATCTCAACGGATAATCGACAAACAAACGGATATGAAAGTAAAATATAGGCTATATTACTCGATAACAGCTTATTAAACAATGTAGATAGATTAAACAGTGTAGATAGATTAAACAGTGAAGATAGGTTAGACAGTGCACCTTTCGATTAGAGAAAAACTTTTTAGATTAGATGTAGTAGTTGTGTTCAATAGTACCAAACGTGGACTAAACCGAGAAGAAATGGTAAAATAGATTGCATAAGAAATTTAACAATCAAAACATACGTATATGTACTAAATTTTATGGTGTCTAGTCAAATGGTGTCGAAGTCCATTAACTCCTGACAGATAAACCAATATCCACTATTACATATTTAGATAAAATGTATCTCAATTTTGGCACATACCTTCATGTTTTAATATCATCAAGAAATATTGTAGTATACTACTAATTTCAACTGATATTTCGCGCAAACAATTTTTAGTACTTAGCCTAAATAATGAATTACGCATAGATGACAACAGATGAATTGCATGAGCCGCAAAGAGATCTATTAAAAGACAATTTAAACAAATTACATGACTTGTCTATGGAAGTAATTACATAACAACTTTATGTATTTAGTACTGAGAGATGAACATACAAAATAAAATTATGAAAACCGTTGTATTCTCTGCAGGCTCTTTCATATTTTCTTAATTATAAACGAGACCAAATTGAAAAACATTTAACGTAATAACTTAAGAAATGTATTTTATGGATGTTTACGAGTGTGAATAAATTCAGAGTCACTTCGGTCTATTTATAAGAGGCGTAACGTGTTTACTCTGTAAAGCCGGCCATAATTTATTTAAATCTAATATTTTCCCCGAAATAATATATTTCTCTCGCCGGTAAAGCCAGACACGTAGCGGCTTTCTCGTAAAACCCGGTAAGTGAGGTTTGTTTATTTGGAAAGCGTACGCAATTCTCTGGGCAAAATGGGATTACCTACTTTTTTTTCCTTCTTCCGTCCAAAATCACGATTATGCGCGCGCAAAAGTAAAAATTCACGGAAGGCTCGTCCCGTATCTGGTTAAATGCGTTCTCATTGTTTTCCCCACTTTGTTGATGCGAGCCAAGCACATAAGATAATTAATGAAAAGGATTTCTAAGTCAGAACATTCTATGAAACGGTTAACATAGCGAACACTTCAATTCGATTAGTACGTGATGAAGTCAAATTAGTTTCAGCAAAATAGCTCCAACTTTGCTTATATATCTTGAGGCTCGAGCTTGTTATATATCCCTCTCGCTCTCATCGCCCAATCACAGTGTTTTATATCTCTTTCTGACACGTTTCGTTCACGCACTTTTATATTCTCGACCGAGACTTGACAAACGCATAACTATTGCGACGTACTCTAGTCACGTCACATTCGATTCGTTAGGCGCTCTTAAAGGAGTTGAATTAACCCACCAAATTACATTGCCTCCACTCATTCATTAGAAGTCCTTGTCCGAATTCTGACACTTTCTTTTTCTCAGTTTATTTATTTGTTGACGCCGCTATCGCTTATCAATTCGTAATCATCACTCTATCGCCCAATACATGCTTTGAATAATATCCCATTCAATAATACAATAAATTATAAAAAAATAATCGTAATGAAATTGTTATTGTTTATTTTTATACATTTCTTAAGGTATATAAAACATATAACAATTGTCGCAATGTTATTGAGTATAAAGATATGGTATTCGTAATTAAATTATAGTAATCCAAACAATACGCATACAGCATGCCATGTAGGCAAAGGTAAAACGATTATTGCAATAGAAAAAAAACTGTATAATACATATAATATTGCTATTATTTATTAGCTGTTGCCCGCCAATTTTTCGCAGGATGATTATGAAACAATAAGAACGTATTAAAACGACAAGAAAGACTGTCTAGCCTCTAGGTAATGTAGCGTGATAAATTGTGTTCTAAGTAGATTATTTTTAATTAAACACACGAAGTTTTATTCAAATCGATAAATCGATTCATTAACAGACTCATATCCAGACCAATATACAGGCATATAGAATGGTTCAAAGCGTCTGGTCTGGAGTCTGTGTTACCTAAATAACACGTACAACTTACTCGTTTCAAAAAATATTTAATGTACGGACTTAACCTCCTTACGATTTTATTATGTGTATAGAAGATGTAATGATTGTAACTATGGTGACAAATTTATTTACCTAATGTCATAGTAGTAATAACGAGCGATAGACAGAAAGAGAAAATACTATATATATATATATATATATATATATATATATATATATATATATATATTAATTTATAGGGTAAACTGAGGACTAAATATATGACACACTGGTGTCAGATCTGACCTCTTATTATCGGTCATGAGACCGACGATAAGGGATTTGTTTATGAACACAAGCTCAGATTTTCATAACACGCGATGGAGAAAGCTCAGGATTTCTCTGCGAGATGAAATGCAAAACGAGGAAATCCGCAGATGAACGCGACTAACTCATACTGGCTCATAGAATGAGTAATTGGAAGTATCAATGGGTAGGTCACACCGCTCGTAGGACCGATAACCGTGGGCGAACAAAGAAAGGTTCTTGAGTGGCGACTACGGATTGGAATGCGGTTTAATTTAATAATTACTAGTTTATTATTTATTACCTGTACATAATATGTATTCTTTAATTAATTCCCTGTATATTATGAGTTATTTATTGTACATCATGATATTTATTAATTAAGCAATTATTATATGGACTTATTAATTCATCTATATATGTATGTATGTTTGTGTAGGACATATGTTTCGTTGATGGTTTATGGCAATCGTAATCTGAATATCACAACTCCTCAATAATGTAGAACACAAATTAGCTGTTCAGCCCAGCGGCCTCGTTTGAATTACTCCGACTACTGAAAAGACACCTGGGACTATACTGAACTGCACGACATCGAAACGTATATGTTTTTTGTGCGATACTTGCATATTTGCATGCAATTATATTAGATTTCAGTATTTTGCATACTTGCAAATCTAATTCTAATTTGCAGAAATTACCTCAGAGATTTCATTACAACGAATGATGACGTATTCAAATCTCGAAAATAAAATCAGGCCGCTACCTTGCATTAATAAAATAAGCTCTTCCACCCCATCATCATCACGGCTAATACCAGCAGCAAACTTTTAGTTTCTCGAAAGAAATATAACGAGCCTCAAACACGCAAAAACGGTTCAAACGTTTATAAACGACGAAAATCAGCAATATTTTAGTGATAATATAATAGCGCTTAAATGTGTACATGAAACAGAAAATTAAATATGTATATGTATACTTATATAATATAATATACTAACTAGTTACAGATAAAAAACCCATCATGGGAATCACATGTGTGGACAACACTAAGTCCATAATTTCAACTTTAATATCAGAGTATTTTAGGTATCTATCTAACTTAAAATATGACTAAATTAACTGATATTAACTTAATTAAAATAGGCAGAAAATTAAAAATTGTCTAAGTCGATCAAATCAATAGTCGAAACTATTTACATACTCTATACAGCAAGATTTAAGACATTGATACCGACGCAGTTCCGTGCAAAATATCAAAAAAGTTACAAAATGTAAAAAAATACCAAGTCTCGCAACGCAGTTCACCCCCTATAAAAAGTTGGGAGATTTTATATAAAATCAAATTAGTTATTTTAGTTAGTATGTATGGAAACACCTATTCCACAACTTTTTATTTAATTGCTATTTAATCTATGAACATTTATAATGACCGTATTAATATTAGATTTCTTTATTTCTATGATGTTTATAATGACTTGACGCTCATTTGACCTCAATGCATTTGACTCCAGGCATAAGCTTTGCGATCATACTTTTTAAATCTAAATCGGGCTTCCCATTTCCTACCAGACTGATTCTTTGAAAGTCGCCCATTCCGTTTGCAGCTTCTTAAGCTTAAAAATCTAAAAGGTTTTCAGGACTATCGCCATCATCGGCGTTTTCTCTCTCTTCGTTTCTTTCGGCAACTTTTATTTATATCAATTCAAATGCTTTTTGTGTCTTGTACCTTAACTCTATCCTAGAATTACTATGATCAACTTCTTTGTTTAAATCCTCTTTCGCCAAATTAAAAACCTCCTTGTAAGTATCACATCCTATTTTTAGTTCATTTATGGAATGCCATGATTTGAAGGAAATAATTAAAGAAAAAAAGTAAGTAGTTTTTGGTTTTACCTGAAAAACACTACGATGGAGAACACGTATCGAGGACTTCTACGATAGTAAGTGATAGTGGTTCCCAAAACATTTCATCCCGGAAGGTCCGGGATAGAAAGATTGAGGAATAGCAGCGTAGATGGGATATGGAGATGAATGGCAGAAAGTTATACCGTTACTTCTCGGAAGTATCGGATCGACTTCGAGCTGGCTGGCGGGGATAGAGCCGGATTATCAAACCTCTCAGAACTTGACGGGGCATGGCTGTTTCTGTACAAAACTGTCAGAGCTGCGCCTGTGTGAGTTGAGTTTATGTTGCTGTGGTATAGCAAATAAAGATATAAATCAATGTGGTATAGGAATGCTCTCTCTATGATAATTTGTGTAATAATCAGCTACATGGTTTGGAAGTGTTTCGTATGGGCCGGTCCACTACATGGAGCTAATGGGTTCGCAGGTGAATTTTGGTAAGCTAAAGGAGTTCGCGCACTCAAGGTACGGAATACTTGGAGAATAGCTATAGCGACAAAGCTGAATGTTAGTATATAGTACAAGCCCTATTAAGGGAGAATTGTTTACTAGAGACTAAGTTCCAAATGAAAAAAAAAAACTTGTAGGTAGCAATAAGAGACCACAGGACCAGAGTTAAATCTGTTGTTCTGTTATGCTCCCATGATTTGGGCGGGTGACTGCAAGATTGGAAGGGCCATGGGAGGTGGAGGATTGATCATCTGGAGGCTGCTTCCTCTTAATATAAATGTGACAAAAGCAGCTCGGTCGTATGAGGTGAAGCGTGGTAATGACATGGGAGACACTTTTGTCAACCGGGCGCTCGAGAAACCCGTGTATTTCGACGATTTGCCTCACCCTGTATACATACCCAAGATCGGGTACAAAAGTGTCGAGGAACTGGAAACCCAAACCATCTTGCCGTAGTCGAGCCGCAAATTTATACCGACGGAAGCTGAATTGAATTCAAAATCGGTGCGGCCTTTACGAAATGGCGAGATGTAGAGTAAACCTGGTACTCGAGGCTACGACTCAATCTCATCTGCCCGATCTTTCAGGCAGAGATGTTCACGCTGCAAAGAGCAATACGGAGACTGAAAACTGTAAGAACTGGTTGTTCAACATACTTAGTGACTCCAGGTCTCCTTTAGAGGTATTGACTTGGCCGAAAACTTATCATCCTCTAGCTCATGAAACTAGGCGTGACCTGTATGAGATCATTGTGGAAGGCAGGATTGTACGTCTATTTGGAGTTAGGGCGCATGCCAAAATCGCGATAAACTAACGTGCAGACAAGCTGTCCAGGTGGGCCGCCCTCATCAAGAACACGGCAGCCGGCTACAATATATTGCTGATGTCGTACGCAAAGAATGTGTTTAGGACGGCCAGCCTGGAAAAGTGGCAAAAACGATACGTCGAGGGAAGCACGGGTGAGATCACCAAATTTTTGTTTCCCCGAGTGGAACTAGCATACAACGTCCTCCGATAATTCGAAACGACGTCCCAGATGATGCAAACCCTAACGAGACACGGTGATTTCGCGCAATACCAGTTTAGATTCAAACTACGGGACTCACCATATTGCGTCTGTGACCTCGCCAAAATCCCAAGATGTGCTGCACATTCTAGAGGAATGTGATATGTTCCATCGGGTGTGTGTGGCCCTAGAAATGGGAATAGACGTCCAGATTGCACGCCGCCATTTCCCGGAAATTCCGATAAAGAAAGAAAAGTTTTTGAAATTATATGGCGTAATAATGAAAAAATGCAGAAAATTGAAAAAAAGTTGAAATATTTGAAAGAGTGTTTAAAAAGCCTAAGATAAAATAAAGTTGTAACTATAATGCATAACTGATTAAAAAGTAGAGAAAGAATTGTTAAGAGCAGGAATATATTAGAAAGTAATCCTAGGGTAGTAGGCAGAAGTTATTTATAAGATATGAAAAGCAAAAGTAGATATAGACTAAGAAAGTGTAGTATAAGTATAAGATAGGATAAGTTAAACAAAAATAAAAGAGAAAAAAAATAAAATAAAAAGCGAACAATATAAAGTAATAAATATAATAATTAAAGTAAGCCTAACCTACCATCCTAAGGAACGAAAGAGAAGTAGAATGCGGTAAGGAATTAATCTGAGAATATGTATACAAGGGCCATGGCCACCATGCCACGGGGGCGGATTTAAAAAAAAATATCCAGTATCTCTTTCTTAACCATTACTTTTTCGTCAACCGGTTTAGTATTGGTCAAGGGACTGCAGAGAACGCGAAGAAAATTGAGGAACGGCTCAAGATGGGGAGGATGAATCTGAAAGCTTCCAAATCCGAGAGGAAACTGCTGACAGTGGTGCTCCCGGAACTCCTCAAGATGAACACGAAAGAGGACATTGTGAGATCGTTGATGACTCAAAACAAGCACATCGCCGACGGTCTTAATTGGGAAAAGGAGAGGACAAAGGTGTGCTACCGAAGACACGCATGAAATGACCTCGAGTGCCATTCGATGCTTGAGGCCACTACCGAGCTATACAAATGACTCATAAAGGCCGGATATATATAGATAGGGCTCCAACAGCTCCCGGTCGGGGACCAGTTCCCCTTGTGCAGTGCTCGCACTGCATGGGCTTTTGGACACGGCAATATTGCAACGACGTGTCCTACAGGTGTGCTCACTGCGGGGGGAATGATGTTGGCGCAAAGTGCCAGTCCCGGAATGTGGAGAGTCCGTAAAATGCATTAACTGCATCAAAGCCGGCTTCACGGACACTGCACATGGAGCGTTTAGCTCGGAGTGCAGTGTCGGTCACAAACGGGAAGAGATAGCTCAGTCTAAAGTGGCGTATTATTATCCACCGGCTCCTTGAACTCTTTAAACCGCACCCAAACGGCCGAAGGATTGTCCGCAGAGGACAGCTCTGACCACGCATCTATGCGGTTTATTCAGCCTAACTTGCAGCGAAGTAAACTTACTAAAATTGAGCTGCTAGTTAAAGCTGAGAGAAGAAAAAACGCGGTAGCCCTTGTCTAAGAGCCCTATTTTGGGAATGTCGGTGAGCTGCAATGGTACTCGGAATGTCGAGTCGTCCAAAAGGCGGCTCCGCAAAGGGGACCCATAAGTACCCGCCATCATAATCCTAGACAGCGACGTGGACGTCGAAGAGGATCAGACCTATATCGACGAAAACGTCACAGCTACCGTAATAAAAGCCAAAAACTGCAGGATTGGCGTTGTGAGTGTACTTCGAAAAGGACCTGCCCATCGGTCCGTACCTCGATAGAGTGCGGTATATTTGCTCGAAAATTGGGACTAACAAAGTAATCCTGGGATGTGACATCAACGCGTGAAGCATGAAGTGGGGCAGCGAACACGATGATGCATGCGTACGATTTCTTTAATGCGGACAGGCCGCACATCTTAAAGGAAGGCAATACGCCCACGTTCGAGATGTATAGGGGAACCGTCTTTACAGGAGCGTGGTGGATGTGACCGCGTGCAGCTCCACTCTACTGAATAGAGCAGAGGAATGGCAAGTGGTCCGAGATTTAACATCTTCGGACTACAACGTGGTCACGTTTTCCGTGCGAATGAGAAGACAGTCCAGCTCTTGACCTCGCCATAGTCTGGCCGCATATCTACACCGACGAAAATCGAATCTAGGGCAAAGTTGGTGCAGCCCTGTCGGAATGGCGGGACGAAGAGGAGACCTGGTACTCGACGCTATGACTCGATCCCTTCCGCACGGTTTTCCAGACGGACATGGTAGCGTTGCACAGAGCTATACGAAGGACTGGTCAACATATTTAGTGACTCCAGGTCTTCCCTGGAGATATTGACCGGCCCGAAAACCTATTACCCTCTAGCTCATGAAACTAGGCGCGACATCTCCGAAATTCCTGCGGAAGGCAAGGTTGTACGTCTATTCTAGATTAGAACTCATTTCAGTATCGCGGGTAACGAGCGTGCAGACGAGCTTGCCAGACGGGACTCTTTCAGGCTTGCCGCTCTAAGCGACCACCCTGGAAGATTCGCAAAAAAAGAAATGCCGAGGGAAGCACGAGTGCGATCACCAAATGCTTCTTGCCTCCAATAGAGCAATCGCAACGGGTTCTCAGACAGATCAAAATGACGTCCCAAAAGCGCAAATCTTAACGGGACACGATGGGTTTGCGCAGTACCTGTTTAGGTTCAAGCTGCGGGGCTCACCGTACTGCATCTGCGACCCCGCCAAATTCCAAGACGTGCTGCACATTTTCGAGGACTGCGATATGTTTCATCGGGAGCGCGTGGCGCTGAAAACAGAAGTAGATGTCCGAACCGCGAGGTGACACTTCCGGGAAATATGGAAGACACGCATAAAAGAGCAAAATTTTTGGACTTCTTCAATTTAGTCGTAAAATGTTATGGATGTACTTAAGAAATAATGGATGCGAAATGGAAATGCTGTAAGGTGAAGTAATAAACGCACATAGGAAATAAATAATAGAACTATGATATAAAACACAACAATAGTTTATACGCCTAGGGAGGTAGGGCAAAAGATGTGTAAATAAATAAATGTGTAAGAAAGAATTTGTTTATATTACTGTAGGTATAAGCAAAAAATAATAAGTAATACGTAAAGAATGTGATGAGGTATCTATAAATAAGAATGATGTAATAGACGTGTAAGCGAAAGAGTTACAAAAAAAAAGAGAGAAATTAAATTAAAGCAGAAGTAAATTATTAATGCTATATAACCCTCTCTATAAACCCTAGGTAGGTAGACGCTTGCCTGCAACATGCATTAACATGCAGCATGCAACCCACCGCTGACCCTAGATAGGTATGCGAGAACCGAAAGCATGATAGAAATATAAACCTGCCAATAAGTATAAAAGGGCCGTAGTTGTCATACTACAGGTGCAGATAAAAAAAAAAGAAAAAAAGACTCCGATTCCGATTAATTTAGAATATGTTGGAAATTTTTGTTCTTGTTTGTACAGCTAATTAATTGATGGGATGAAGATTAAGTCTTTAAGTCGAGGCAAAAGTTTTTTGTTTTTAAAAGTAAAAAATTTTACAGTGAAATCTCTTTGATTGGGCGGTTTGTATCTGACTAGTTTTTATAAGATTAAATAGATTTTAAATATATGAAATTAAAAATAATATAAAGTAAAAAGTTATCTCTCCATTTTTTTATTATTTTTCTATCCACCAAAATGAGTAAATCCAACATAGAAATTTGATACATTTTAAATTTTTATCAGAAAAAAGAGAAAAATAGGGGAGAAGCCTGGAAAAAAAATTTATGACGTTTATGGACCTAATATATTGTCGTTGAAAGTAGCATAAAAATAGCGTTTTCAGTCCGGTATTTTGATATCAAAGATGAATCTTGCCCTATTCAACCTGTTACGAATAAAGTCGATGCCATTTTAGAAAAAAGTAAGCAAGATTTAGTTTTTTTAGCAAGGCATTTTAGTTCATACGACATAGCTGAAGGGCTGGGGATGGCCCACAAAACAGTTTTAATCCATTTGAAAAAAGCTGGATATTCGAAAAAAATCGTACCTTGGGTCTCACACGAGCTCATTGAATCCTAATAAATCATGTACCCATTTGCGATTATCTGTTAAAACTTAACGAAACCCAACCGTTTTTGAAAAGATTGATTACTGGAGATGAAAAATGGATTACCTATAACAAGAACGAGCGAAAAAGATCATGGCCAAAAGGCAAGCAAGCTCCACAGACTAGCGAGATTCGGATTAACTCGCAATACTTTGATGCTATTTGTATGGTGGGTTTGGAAAGGCATTGTTCATTATGAGCTTTTACCATCTGACAAAACCATCAATTTGAATCACTACTGCTAACAACTGATCAAGCAAGAAGTAAAAAAAAACAGCCGGAATTGATCAACAGAAAAGACATGGTTTTTCACCATGATAATACCAGACCAAACACATATCTATTAAACCTCAAAAAATAATGGGAGCGTTTGGATAGAGAGTGTTAATGCATCCACCATATAGCCCTGACTTTGAACCCTCAAATTTTTATCTGTTTTGGTTTCTTCAGAATTCCTTAGGTAGAGCTAGGTTAACATCAATAGAGAACTATAACTTGTCGTAGTTTTTTGACGAGAAGTTCCAAAGTTTCTATAGCAAGGGGATTATATCATTACCTACAAAATGGCAACAAATTTCTAGGAAAAATTGCATACGTATATTGTAATAAGATCTAAATAAAATATAATGGAAAATTGTCTTGAATTTGCATATAAAACACGGAAAATCATATTCCCTGATCCTTGGGACTTGGGACTTGGGACTAAAGAGCATTTACACCTTTTAGATATTGTAACGTTTGGTAAATCTTGTTGACGTCGACAATATTCTTTCACACTATGTTTGATTTGTTTTGTTTGATTTGTCGACATATCTCGTATTATGGATATAGAGAGTTCATGGTTAGTAATCGCATCTAGAGTTTCTCATTGTTTTTTCAAATAGCAACGAAAGGTAAAAAGTTCTGCTTTTTACTTTATCACCCTATACTGATTAGGTAAATGTATGTTTGCAAGAGAAATCGTTAGTTTTATTACCTGAAATTCTTTGCCACGATGAATTAATATCTTTTCAAAATCATTTAACTCGCTTATTTGCAGTGGAACAGTACTAACTTATAGGTCGTTGTGAGCGCAAGTCCACGACAGTTGTCTTACTCTAATTTTTGTAAGAATAAGTGACAAATATGTGGGTTGTGATTCAAATTATTTTTTTTTAATAATCGATTAAATTATTCCAACCACCACTATCTGAAGCGCTAAAGGTTTTCTTAAGCGACTCAAAGATGAAATGTCTCTTGAATGACAAAGTTTAGAATATGATATGCATTCATGCTAAGGAGTATCAAGATATTTCACTTTCAAATATTTGAATGCATCCTTATTTTTATCTATGATTTCACTTTCTATGATTTCATGAAACTCTTCACTTTTTGTGAGCACACTGCCAACTTTTTACTATTGTCCATATTTCTTTATTTTTTCTATGCCTGGTCATTCTAACGACTCATCTACATATTTCGAAAGACTACAAATTTTCTGTACTGGATACATTTCTCTAGATATTACTTATTAGTGAATAAGAGAATAAAAGTTAATAAGAAAGATAATGAACGATGGAACATCAAAATAAGGAAAGTAGTTGGGAAAGAAATGAAAGCTTGGCCGTATATAGTCAGAAATGGCCAACCACAGAGTGCAAAGAAAGGACACTTTGAAAGATAAGCTAAAAGAGGTGAAAGTGCAAATAAAAATGTGAAAATGAGAGATAAATAAAATAAAATAACGGTATAACAGGAGATTCTCAGATAATTTCTGAGCAAACTTAAAATTGGAATATGAAGAAAAAGGCCCGGAACAACCGTGACACGATATATGTCTTAGAAACGAAAATGGATGTTGACAAAGTGAAGACAGTCTTCTGAAAGAACACTGAAAGGAATATTCTGAAAGTGCTTTTATATGTGAGAATACAGTTATAGACGACCATGTTATTGCAACTGAATATATGAATGAAAATAAAAATGATATTATGATGAATGAAATTATGAAAGCAATAAAACGTATGAATGTTGGAAAAGCTGGCGGCAAATCTGCTGTCCCAGCTCTTTAATAAATGCTGGTAAAGCTGTAAGGTGACTGGTGCAACATGCAAAGTGTTTAGCGCAAATCACCGTCTTTTAAAATTCTTCAGTGTCCTTGGTGAACTGTACCGAGACTGAAAATAAGATCTGAAATGAACAAGCGGGATTTTGAGCAGGAATAGAGTGTACGGTGTAAGTTTTTTTTCTGAAAAACATTACACAAAAGTTTTTGATTAAGCGTCAAAAAGTCTTCTGTACTTTCGTAGGTCTAGAAAAAGCTTATAATAGAGTGAAAAATAATTGTCTATGAAGAACCCTATCCATGCGTGTTGTGGGTAACGGATTAATACGGGCACTGCAGTCTTTATACAGAGCCTCTAGTACTTGCATCAGAATAAACAAGGCATACAGTGACTAGTTGAACGTCCGCAGAGGTATCGAATAAGGATGTGTATCTTTACCATAGTAGTTCCACCCATTTATGTTAATTATTTATGTTAATTTTCTGTATATTTTGAAAGAGTATTAATGTGTTCTAAGAATGGATGAGCTGTCTGTCAAATACTTCTTCCACTCCGACGAACAAGTAATCTTGGCAACGTCGGCGTGCTAGTTGGAAGAGATAGTCATTACAATGAATGATTCTGTTAAGGAAGGAAGTATGAAATTAATTTCAGAAAGACTAAGGTCTCTCGTGTTTGACAAAAGCGAAAGCACGTCTGAATACGGTATAAATAAAGGATGAAAAAGTCGAACAAGTGAAAGAGTTTGTTATTCTTGGTAGTATTTCTCCAAATAACGATGAATATGATAGAGATATTGAAAGGTGGGCGAAATCAATCATAAAGTATTATAATTTATCGGTAGTATGCGTGTTTTCAGTTTGAGATCGTCCATTAATCACGTGATGTATCTTAGCAACTTCTTAACCCCCTCTCCTGTTGATATGTGGTGAGGTTTTAGACTAACCCCGTTCTATTCAAAATCACGTGTATTTTTTAACACAAAACATTTTGATAGTTTTCTGAGTATTTTCTTTAAATAAATACACGTTATATCACTCCACATTCCTAATTCTCTCCCCTCCCCCCTTCTGCGATATTTATTGATCTTTTTTGATCCCCCTTTCGAGCCAAAATGCAATAAGCATTATTTGATTAACAAATATGTTTAATAAATTTTACAAACTGGTGGAGCACGTACATACGGAATCTGCGACTATATCAACCCTTATAATTTAATTGGACGCATCAACATTTGTTAGTTAACTAAGTCCTTAACAAATATCCGACAGTGTTTCGGTTGGAGACACGAAATTCAGTTAATTTGAACAAATAAACCCTCACGTAGTCAATTCTTTAGGTTGTGTACGAGATGCCGTGATATTACGAAAATAAAGTACACGTGATGTTCACCTCTATTCTAAATGCATATAGAGTATATAATAGAGCGCAAAGCTTAAAATAGAAACAAGGAAGCCCGTAAGGTTGTTTTCTTAGGCCAAGTCGTTGAGATTGATATCTTTAATTATACAATGATCACACGTCCTACACGAACAATGAATGATATGGAGGTTAAACAGTGAAAGAGTACACTGAAAACTTTCACTGCTCACAATATTTACGACATCCCATTTTTCTTTCTATGGTGTAACCCATCCAACATTTCATTTTCATTTGCATCCAGGCCGTCGTTCGCGTCGTTTATGTTGTTGTAGATGAACGAACAGACAACTATGATACTTTAAAAAGATTTCTCTCGATCACGGGAAAATAATATAAATGTGACGTGTTAGTGAACGTGAATCTGTATCATTTTCTTTTAAGTGTACTAACATTTGTTTCCATACATTTTTCGGGCCGCTTGTCACTTACTTTATTTGATAGAGTCACTGTCTTTTTATTAATCTCAAGTAGAGACAATAAGTTAATTTTACGATAACTTATTCGCAATCTATATGTATGTTGTTTTCATATCATGGTAAGCACTGTAGTTGTACAAGTAAAAATACTTATGAAAAAATAAACTTATACTTGGATTCATACTAAGCTTTTTATTTGAAAGGACGACGTACAAATATAATAAAATAGATACCAAAATATATTGATAAATATAGATCTTTACCCACTATACAGTTTTGGAATCATCACTAAGGCTCGATACAATTACAAACTCCTCTCTGTAATGTTCAACCTTATACCATTGTATTGTTTTTTTACAACAGCAACCTCTGCTAATCAACTTTGCAACTTTTATGCTTACAAGCGGATACAGTTTCCCACAGATGACCAAAACTCCGTAAGTTCGAAGAATCTAGAAATATCAAAAGTGCACCTTAATTTTCGCTAATTATCTTTGCGAGGTAGCAATGGTAAACCTCCTAAGGAGCCTCTGTCTTAAACTGTTCGTCCATCACTGCACTTTATGGATAGTTAACGCCATAGAGTAGTTCTTGAAAAACATATAATTGAGCTTACCACACACTGTACACCATACTACATACGGCCATCATCCAATAGGGTTGTGCTAATTTCTCAAAATCGTTCAATGCTATATTACTCAGCTTCTCTCAAAATTACTAAAAGAAGCACAATTGTATTTGTCCGTATACTTTAAGAATTTAGGTGTACAAAATTAATTTGTATTGTATGTTTAATTTTATACGCCGCTCGCCGTTGTAATTCGAATGGCATTCAGACCTTTTTCCAAGAGCGAAATTGATTCGCAAAGCCGTGAGCGCGACCTTTAAAACAAAGAATGAATCTTGGGTCCCTCAATAGGCGAAGTTTATAAAACCCTACATTCGTAAATGTTATTTCTAAATAAAATAAAAATATATATATCAATAATTAAATGACGACTGACTACCTGAGTTAGGAAAGTAGTTATTGTATTTTATCTTAAACAGCGTATAATCGGAAACAAAAGAAATACAATTGTTTTTAATAGCAATAAAAGTAACGTGGCGTGAATATTAAACTAGACAGAGAAGATGTTACGAGGCACTGACATCAAACGTCAATGTGTTTTGTATTGATATTATATTTGCAAAGAGACAAATTGTAAAAGACGTATGAAAATTTACGATTTCATTCTTTTCAAACATATTTTTTTCACTTTTGGCTCTGTTATAATATCAATATTTTAGTTTTTATATATCATCACAAAATATATTGTGTGTCATCCGATAACCCTACTGCCTATTGTTTGTTTGTGTTAATTTTATTTCTCTATTTTATTCCAACTGTTCAATTCATCGAATTTCCAATAATGTCAAACTTCCTGTCACCTAATTAACCCGTCGCGCGCAGAGGACTGGCCGAGTAAAATGTTTCGGTAAACTTGTCGCTTCCTAACTAGAATCACTTTTAGTTTGGCTTACAATGTTCGCTTGCAATTTGTACGAAAACTCATTGCCTCAATTCGAGAGCAACTTAAAAGCATAATTATAATCAGACGATATTGACAACTGCGCCGTAGGGAATAGAGCATATTTCAGGTCCCCGCCCGTATATTTCAAAAGGTGTAATACTTCACGCGGTTGCCATAGCAACTACCAGCGGTTAGATGCTAGACCCGCAGAGCTGTAGCGGCGAGTTAATGAGAACTGAGGGGTCAATTAGCGGATGCCGGCT